>OMKR01048172.1:6708-17290 GCA_900302355.1 Cyttopsis rosea | reverse complement strand
CCTTAAAGTATGAAATATGCTCAATCAATCTTCATGTAGGTGTGATCTTATCGGCAATATTTTAATGTAAAATAAAATAAAATAAAATAAAATAAAATAAAATAAAATAAAATAAAATAAAATAAAATAAAATAAAATAAAATAAAATAAAATAAAATAAAATAAAATAAAATAAAATAAAATAAAATACCTCCCGCAATACACCCTTCGGCCACAGGGGGCACTGTGTTTTTCTCGGAAACACTCGTCGATCTCAAGAAAGTGATGTCATTTCCGGCGTCACACTCTGAGCCGCCCCGATGGAAGCGCGGCTCATTGGAACTTAAACGTGGAAGGAAATAAACCCAACAACAAGCCGAGATTCCTCCTCCTCCGGCGGTGGCGGCAGCGGCAGCGGACGGTAACGCGCGGTTCAGTCAACCCTGTTTCATTCAGTTACATTGTTACGCTCCGTGTCAAGGGAAAATCTGAAGCTAGCGGCTAACGCTGTCCGTGTGATTCGCCCGGCGGTGCGAGCTGTTTACTCCCGCTACCGGTAGTTAGCATGGTGGCTAACTGTTAGCCAGGTCCTCTTAAATGTAGTTAAAGTATTAAAAGTGAAAGTAGTGGAGTGGAGTAGTGGTCCTATCCAGTGGCCTGATGGAACAGAGCAGAAGCTACTACTGCGCCCTTTTCCCTGCAGATGAGCGCTTAATATGCACATCCTGGTTACAAGTTACTAAAAAAAAAAATAGCCTAGTAGAGCCGCAACTAACGATTATTTTTATTATCGATGAATCTGTCGATTATTTTCTCGATTAATCGATTTGTTGTTTTGTCCGTAAAATGCTGAAAAATGTCGATCGCTGTTTCCCAAAGCCCGAGGTGACGTCCTCAAACGTCTCGTTTTGTCCACAACCCAATGATATTCAGTTTACTGTCACACAGGACAAAAGAAACCAGAAAATATTCACATTTAAGAAGCTGGAATCAGAGAATTTGGAAATGTTCTTCTGAAAAAATGACTCAAAACGATTAATCGGTTATCAAAATAGTCGGCAATTCATTTAATAGTTGGCAACTACTCGATTAATCGGCTAGTTGTTGCAGCTCTGGTAAAAAGTCTAGACATTTGAAATGTAGGAGAGTAAAACGTCTAGATATTTGTGTTGAAATGTAGTGGAGTAAAAGTCGAAAGTCTCAGAAACCCTAACCTGAATATACTATGTACTTAACTACAGCAATGAAGTACTTGTTGCTTTCCACCACCGGATTTCCCACTATATTAATACATTTATATCATTTCATGTTTTGAAATTCAACACCAGAATGCCCTGACTATTTCGTAGTGACTTTGAGATAATCTACTGTTTCTTCAGTTGAATTTGTGTTTTTGAGCCAGCAGTTTATTTTTAATTAAGTAGAATATCTATTATTCTTACTGCATCCAAGTACAAGTAACTTGTTTTTTTTTTTTAATATTGTAATACTTGAGATATATGCACAAACTGAAAGAACCTGATCCCATGACCGCAGTCTATTTGTTCTATTTTCTATTCTAATCTATTTATTGCCCATTCTAATGACATGCCTTTGGCTCATATTGTTCATAGTAAAGCACACAATTTACTATTTTTTTCCGGGCTCTGTTCTGTGGCTAAAGGGACCAAAGGATTGTGTATCGTGAGAAGTAAAACCCAGGATCCTGGATGGCTGCTCCGACATTGCAGCAGCCCAGTTTCCTACTGGTGAGTTGTCTCTTTCAGTCTGTCTTGGTTCTCTAGTGTTTCCTTTACAGCTCAGCGGCTCATGTTGGGTTCACACTCCTGCCGATGCCCTTGAGCAAGACATTGTCTCTAGAGCTGGAGTTGGTCCCCGGGCGCCGTGCTGTGGCTGTCCACTGCTCCTAGATAGCTAGGATCAGTCAAATGCAGAGGACACGTTTCCCCACTGGAATCAATAATGTGATTTGTGATTTGAATGCTTCTTCTTTCTGGTGGACAAGAAGTTATGCTAATTGCAGCATGTTAACTTCCCACCTTTTGCATTAAAGTTAAATGTAAGACAGATTTTACAGGTTTGTTGTAAAGAACCGTCTGTGTGCATGGTGTACATCTCTAACTGGCATCTTTCTCACTAACTTTTAGAAGTGGTTGCCAAGTTGGTAACCATGCATACTTTTTATTTCATTTTATAAATGAGTGATGAGTGTGAATGTTCCTAGATTATTATATATCATATTTTAAAAATAAGAAAGTGATATTAACAAAGGGGAAACATTAATTAATAGATTTTTTAAGGTAAACATGGCAGGGTATACCACTGCTTATATGGTTGACATTGGCACAAATCTGGGGCAACTGTTATTGTCAACCCTGGTTTATTTTGAACTCTTCCAAACATTCCAAAGGCATATGGCTTGTTGAAAGTATTTGTCCGATGAAGGGCTGGGGCCGATCCTTCTGTGTTTGTGTTTGACGCAGGCGAACCTGAAAGCTGAGTCCACCACTAAACCGCTCCTCCAGAGATGTCAAGATCTGGTGAAAGTCATAGACGACTACCCTGCAAAGGTAAAGTGAAACACCCCCACACCCTATAAAAACACCCTATAAAAACACCACTTTTATAATATGATCATTGTACTGCAAGCAGCTGTCTAGGTTAACCTATCACTAGTGTTATGGTGTGTTTGCTGGGTGACTCCATCCAAACAGGCGTACCCTCATTGGCCAGGAATTTTAATCTGATGAGCAGCTGCTACTGTGGATTAACAGTAGATTCACTGTCATTTTACATATACATAGAACAGTTTATTTTTAAGATCAAAGATACAGAGACATCCGTCCCTCTATATTGCTGTCTCAATATTAAAACATGAATTTTACTTTTTGTAAATTAAAGCTTTTTTTTTGTATGTATGTTTTTGTAAAGCAACATTAAAAACAAATGCTGTAGAACATTTTTTATTATTATTATTTGTTCAGACAAAAATGTAAAGAATACCAAGTTATTGTTACTCTAGCCCCGTGAGGCTATTATGGTGGATTTTTGGAAGTCCTACACTCTTGTTTGGGAACAGCTGTTCCACTGTTTGCGCCTCACTGAGTGACACAATGGCTGTTTGGATGAATGTAGATGAGTTGGAGGGGAAGAGCTTTATAGACAAATCAACGGCATTGTGTGTGGTCTCTGCGCCAAAGACAGGACACTAGAAGCCACCCGACATTTTACCAGAATACTTTTAATGCTATAATGATGATGTATCATTCTTCAACGTGTGTATTATTAAGTACTGCTGCTGGGTGATATGGCCTCAAATTGCGAAATTAGCCAATTTTTCTGACGACGATTGGCTGCAATCTGTCGCATAAAAGCAAATTAATTTAAATACATTTGAATAGGTTTCGTACAATTCTGTTTAGTTGAACTTTTCAGCATTATTCAGTACCACAAACTCCTTTACAATGGTTACCGGTCCCCCTGAAAAGTACCACCTTATTTCTTAGGACTTGTCTTTGGGACAAGGAACTATTCAAGTTGAACCAATTTCCTCCTGTGGAAAAAGGCTGAAGTACGATGGGAAGTTCCTGGTTCCTGCAATGGAAAAGACTCTTTAAAAAGGCAAACCATATCAGAATATTTAGCAAAACCATTACCAAGAGTTGTATGAAAAATGTCATTAAAGCATAGCCACATATTCTTCCAGCTTTATTTATGTGTATCGCTGTTTTACAGGAGTTGCACCTCATCTTCCCCTGGCTGGTGGAGTGTGTGTTTGGCAGCCTGGATGGTGTCATCTCCGGCTGGAACCTGCGATTCCTGCATTCCCGCCACAGCGAGTTCAACATTGCCCTGGAGTTCCTGAAGCCCAGGTGGGTCAGTGCTGCAGAAATGGGAGAAACAACATGGTGGCGCTGTTCATGAAATTACCGCAAACTACTCCTCAACAAGCTACTCCCCGACAAGCTACTCCTCAACCTATTGTCCAATCAGAGTGAATGTTAGAAGAAGAAGAATGATTTATTAATCACACATTTACCACACACATGCGGAGGGTCACACACACATGCGGAGGGTCACACACACACACACGCACGCACGCACGCACGCACGCACGCACGCACGCACGCACGCACACACACACACGCACCAGTGGCGGATGATGAGATACAGTCTCTGCATTTATCCCATCCTGGCCGTCCTTCCTCCAGGAGCAGTGGGCAGCCCTCACTTTGTCGGCGCCCCGGGACCAATTCCAGGTGGTGGGTCCATGCCGTGGTCAGGGACAGGACAGGAAGTGTTCTGCACGTTTTTTTAGTCAGGGTCCTTATGTTGGAGGAGACCCATGCGAACACGGGGAGAACGTGCAAACTCCACACAGAAAGGGAAAGAGGTGCAGGAACTCTTGCTGTGAGGCAGCAGTGTTAACCACTGAGCCAAATTAGTACGTCTTTACATCAACTGATTTAGGTTTCCCTCTGCCTTCCTCTGATTTGCTTTGCAGTGGGCCCATGATGAAGCTGGTGTACAAACTCCAGGCAGAGGAATACAAATATGAGATCCCCGTCAATTATCTGCCGGTAAGAACAGTCATTGTTATCTTTTATTATAATTTTTTATCTTGTGACAAATTAGAAAAACGGGGGAATTAAACACCATGTGCCTTAAACCAGGGGTGTCCAACCTGACCCAGAGCAAGATCTACTTTAAGAGATAAATAAATATGAGATTCAGAATATCTCTCCTGTGGTTTTGCATGATGATCTTGGATAGCTGGCGGTGTCTGTTTATTTGGGCATGGTTTTATACTTGATGTTCGATGCTGCAATCAGGGATTTTTTTTTTTACAGCAAACAATTATTGTTATTTAATAATAAATATAGCTATTATTTAATTTACGCACCCTCAAACTAAATTGAAATCAGCCAATGTCACGGCTGCAGGGATTTTGCACTAATCAAGTGAATGTATTTTTCTCGTGAATTTTATTTTTTTACAGCAATTGACTCTGTTCACCATTTACATAATGTTTCTTAAGGGTCTGTAGGAAGGGATATTTTTCTTCATTGTAAGGTGAAGGCTAATTAACCTTCGCAACTTTAACCTCAGAATGCTTATGAAATGAAATATCAAATCATCAGAAATTTCACAAATTCCCATTTTAAGTTTGTTTTGATCATGCTATCTAATAGTTTCTCAGTTTGTTTAATTAAATATTAATTCATTAAATAATTCAGAAAAAAACGTAATGAAAACAAAACAAATTTAAATTTTTAACCTAACATTTATTCTTGCTAGTCAGTTTGCCTCTGCATTCTTGGTCCAACTTGGTGTCTTTTTTTTTAAGCAGACTGCAGAATATGCAGTATTTAAAAAAACATTCCACGTGTAATTTATTTCAGAGTCTGTGTCACTGTGTCTCCTGCAGGGTCCTGTGAAGGCCAGCGTCCAGCAGGGCGTTCAGCCCGACTGCCCGCTGTTCCACAACAAGCTGCAGTTTCCACTCTCCGGTCTGCTGTCTCTCAACCTGGCCTTCAGTATCCTTCACTCTGGGTTCTTTTCCAAACTGAAACATTTTTGATGTGTCTGATCTTGGAAAAAAACACCCAGCGGGCCACAATAGGCCCGCTGGACGAAGCTTCCCAACCCTTTCCTTACACCCAGAGAGTGAGAGCGGAAAAATAATGAATTTGACCATAAGTATTCATTACTTTTGTTCAGTTCGACTGTTCCTTAACTTCTCCACAGATCCATTTGAATTCTACATGTTCAACTTTGCCCACAGTCTCATCACGCCAAAGGTGCGATAAAACAATGTCAGAGGGAGCGGGAACCTCCGAAATGTTTCCTCTAAAAGTGTTGCTGTCTCTCCTTAGAGTTACCCCCCGGGCCAACATGGCAGTTCTACAGACTCCGCCTACTTCCTGCTGGTGGACATGTACCTGAAATACTTCCTCCCCACGGAAGGCATCGTGCCTCTCTCTCCGTTCTCCGACTCTAGAGGCTCCGTCACCACTCCTTCACCGAGGTGGGTTTGTGCTTTATTCCCTCTGATGTTTGAAATATTTTTACTTGCATTTTAGCCATTTGTCTTTTAGTATCCATAATTTTCATTTTTATCTGTTGTTTCTGTTTATCATCATTATAATACTGAATACAATTACTCAAACTCTTATAACATACAAATTATCACTTTACAAATGGTTAGCATTTTTCTCCCCCAAACAAACTGCACCCTCCTGAAGCATTGCTGAATCCTGGAGGCGTTTTTAACATGACACAATTTTTCCACACAAATATAAACGCATTGAAAAACGAGACCTAATGACTGCTAAGCTTTGCTGATTTCCATAGTAGTGTTTAGCCTGTTGACCCAGAATCCTGTGCTCCCCACAGATCTCAGAGTGTTTCCTTTGCTGGCTACGGTGCCCACAGCTCCAGCCTCCTCAAACACAACATCTTCCACCAGCCGTCCGTCAACGCAGACCCCGCAGCCCAAGAAATCTGGAGGTCGGAAGCGCTGCTTCAGGTGAAGCTTCAGTCCAAGTTCTAGTTACTCCATCTCCTTCATGACTCCATCTTTATTTCTTGACTAGATGCGACCAATGAAAGACACATGACAGTTGATATTTAATTCATGCTTCATTCCCTCTCCAGATGTTTGTGGAGCTCTGGCTCCATCACTACTCGCTGGAGATGTACCAGAAGCTGCAGTCTCCTCAAGTGAAGGTAGGAGCTCCACCTTTCTGCACCACTCACCTCTCTTTCCTCTCCCTGCCACCCACCCTTCCCTATACCACCCACCCGTCCTCCAGCCTCCACACTCTCCCCTTAGCTTCGGCCGTCTCCCTACCACGCCGTTCCCTATACCACCCACATGGCTTCCCTCCTATCACCCTCAGCCTCTTACACACCTTTTACACTCCCGTCTCCACCCTCTTCCCCATGTCTCCACCCTCTCCTCCCCATGTCTTCACCCTCTCCTCCTCATGTCTCCACCCTCTTTTCTAGGGTTGGGTATCGTTTGAATATTACACTTTGCCTTGTCGTCGTCTTAATTTTGTGAAGTGAAGCCACACTTTTGATAATTTACTGCGATCCATCTTTCACACTGTTGACATTATCTTAGCCATGCATTCTAACTCGTAGGTCGTGACGTAATACCTCGCTGCACCGGGGGCGAGTGTAAACAAACATGGAGGGACATTACTTCTGGAAATTCCTCATTGGATGGATTATTACAACATTTGTCCGCCTGCTACTTCCGCAACAAGCCGACAACATAAGGTCAGGGAGGATGACGAGAAAGGCTGCTTTGTTTGCAATAATAGAGGGTTATCGCGTTTAGGAACCGATAAGCAGAACCAAAGAAATTTTTTTTTAATGGGTACCCTTTACTTGGCATTTTGGATTCGGTTCTAATTTGGAAACGGTTTTCGGTTCCCAACCCTACTCTCTTCCCTCCTCCACCCTCTCCTTCCCAGTCTCTACCATCTCCCAGTCTCCCCATCCTTTACACTCTCCTCCACCCACTCCCCCAAGGCTCCACCCTCTCCTCTCCATGGCACTGCACGGCTGGCTGTAGGAAAATATTAAGTTGGTTAGACTTCCAAAAAGTTTTCTTCTCTCCAGAGGCATTATGAGTAACAAAGTTTTAGCCACATAATAAATGGAAATACATTTTGACACCTTGGCTGTAATTAAATTAACAAAATAAATGAGTGAGTCCACAAATTATATATTGAAAAAAAAATAAAACGTAACAAAATGGCCACTGATTCAGCCATGTGCCAAGTCAACCTGCTGTTTGTAAGAATTAGTGATGATTAGTCCTTATTTTACATTAAAACTTTAATTCTGCAGTTTAGCAAGCTACTGACTAAGGTAATTACTGTTTCAGCCTTATTTTTGCTCTAATCCATTATTGAGAATTGGCTATTTTGGTTATTTTGTTCTCAAAGTAAATACAGTGCACATTTGATATTTGTTCATAATTAGTTAATTTTTGCCCCTACAGCACAAAGAAACGTAGAAGCTAAATTTGGCTTTTTCTTGAACAGTGTTTCCCATCCCAGTCCTCACGTTACTCCCTGTCCTGCAACTTAGCTCCAACTCTGAGAATGTGTAGGGAAACGGGACGAAACAGTATCTAATCACTTTTTTGCCAGTAACTAGTAAACTATGAATTTATAGTAGACTGTTAAAATATAAATCCCTAAAACCACCTACCCACGCCCTACCCGACTCGCCCCCACACACACACACACACACACACACACACACACCACTATCCTGTTTTGGCCTTGTGTGAAAACAACCCAAGACCCCAACAAAATGATGTCAAATGGATGGCTGTGGCTGGTGGTAACTTGGCTTACTGTACCAGTGATCTTGGCAAATGACTGGCCACGGTGTTGTAGACCTTAAGTTTCAGTGCTGAAAGTGGTTGGTACATTTGCTCATATGTTGTTGGCTGTTGGTAAAAAGTTTAGATTCCTGCCATGAGCAAACCAGGGTGACATTACTCATGGACACGTCCTTGATTATTTCCCCAGATCTACGTTCATACCGCAGCTGCATTGGTAGTTCTCTTGTTTAGTTTCCTCTAGCATTAGTGGTTGAGTATTGATGATGCTTTTGGTGACTGGCAGACCTGTGAGATGAGTATGACATCATCCATTGAGACTGAATCTTCGGGTTGTTCGCTGGGACCCTCCTTCATACATACATAATTTTGGACTTCATCGAAGGCACCATAAAATAGTTTATTTATGTTGAACTCTCTGGACTGTTGATTATAGAAGGTGCTGGCATAGCATGTCATATATTCCTCGTTTTTGTGCTTTTGCTTCCTGTCTTGACCCTCTGGTCCTACTGTGTGCATGCTGCATGACTATTGCTCCCTCAGTCCGTCCGTCCGACAGCATCTCTCCGCCTCTGTGATTGGACCTGGAACTCCAGCATAAAGTCACCCACAGTGAAGGTTTCTGGGTAGAAAGAGAAAGCATAACGTTGAGGTGATCTGGTCTGATTAACATGTTTTATTTATCTATTTTTTTGTAATTTTAGTCATGACATTTACTTTAGATGTTTATGATTGACTTAATCAGCAAGGGGAAAATGTAAATACTTAAATACATTTATTTTTGATGTTTGGGGTGCACTTTTTAGTATCACAAGTTCTGATGCATTACGTTTAAGTGAACAGTATTGATGTTTCTGGTACCACTCAAGCCAGTTCCTCTATCATACAATTATCCCAAATTAGTTCCGTTTGACCCTAGAAGGACATTGGTTGAACATGTAAAACCTTAGAACACAATCACAGTGGTAGTGATTATGCTGGTTTTTCATTTGTGTATTTGTGTGTATTTGTGTGTGTGTGTGTGTGTGTGTGTGTGTGTGTGTGTGTGTGTGTGTGTGTGTGTGTGTGGTGTAATGAATTAGTGGTGTACATAGTTTGGTGCCCCATGGTCCTCGGTGTGACCACCACTTTTGTGAATGTTGAAAAGTTGGTGAAGTTGAAAACTTTTAAATATTATGGTGCATCCTGATTGGAAGATGCTCATGGTGTGTTGGAGTGGAGTATATAGAGAGAGTAGCGGAAGGATGGTTATGGTAAATATACCTTCTATATAGTATTTAGAGGGAGACAGAGAAATTCTATTAGTATTTATTAATATTACATGCACACACACACACACACACACAGCATTAATCAGCTGTGGCAATATCTTGTGTTTTTTGGCTTTCTCTCTTTTCCTTACTCGCCGCTTCCTCTCCCCATCGTTGATGAAGTGTTTTTCCCCCTCGTGCCAAGCCTCTGGGGGTTAGTAATGGCCTACCCACAATGCCCCAGGTCGTTCGGTGCGTGCCGTGCCCGCCTTACCTCGCAAATAGTGGCGGCGGCGATGCTGCGGTGACTCCTTCCCCTGTCCAGCGCAGCACTTCTGTTTCCAAATATAGCTCCTCCAGCTCTCCTCAAGGTTCTTATCATCATTATTTCCCCCTATTACGTTGATGAAGAGGGTGCATGTGTGTGTGTGTGTGTGTGTGTGTGTGTGTGTTTCAGAATCATGGCTCCTCCGTGGGGTTATAATGGGTAAAAATCACTTTAGGGTTTGAGTGAGTGTGGTGCGGGGGCCCACTCCTCTTCCGTGCTGATGAGGAGCCATCACAGAAACAAATAAACTGTTATACTGTTAAACTGTTCAACTAATAAACTGTTCAACTCTTAAACTAATAAATGGCTTTCTTATAAATACATTTCCAGACAAAACTGTATCAAATATGGTATTTAAATAATCTTATGGATTTGCACTTTAAAGGTCCATATCAACTTTGTTCATGAAGAATTAGCACATTCATGATCAAGTTCATATAATAAAATTATATAATTAATATACATTAGCAGTGAAATCCTTGCTCCTTGTATCATCTCAATAATAAGTAGAAGAATGAGCAATAAGTTGCAGCACTCAACAACTCAAACTACAAATATAATAATAATAATAATAATAATAATAATAATAATAATAATAATAATAATAATAATAATAATAATTATTATTATTATTATTATAATAACTTTATTTATAAAGCA
>OMKR01048165.1:5000-10567 GCA_900302355.1 Cyttopsis rosea | reverse complement strand
CTCCAAACAGCTGGGCTTTCTTATTAGCTGCAGGTTCTGGGTCACTAGACTAGCCGGCGTTTTGTCGTTTTATTAGAGTGTGAACTGAAATATTCAGCGAAGATTAAATAAGAAAACACTTTATTAACCGGCGGAGGGAAATTCAGTCGAGAAAGACATAGAAATGAAAATGAGATGAGGATGAACACCTATGTAGCCTACACCATCGATCTACCCAAGTAAACATGAAGTAGCACTATACTAACTAGTGAGTAGTGAGCTCAGGCAGGTGTCTGCAGTCAGTACAAGGTATTTCAGTATTGCAGTATTAGTAATATAAGTGGCATACGGCAGTAATACCACTCAGACTGGTCCAGGTGAAGCAGCTGATTGGTTCCTACTGAGAGCCTGTGGGAGGGTGATTATTATGGTGATAATAATGACAAGCTGATGTGCTTTTTATACAAAATAGCCCATGTGTAAATTAACATGAGCTTTTTTCAGTTCTAGTCTACGACCGAAAGTGTGTGTGTGTGTGTGAGTGTGTGTGTGTGTGTTTGTGTGTGTGTGTGTGTGTGGGAGAGTGTAGGGTATTTTCGACATCGTGCAGTTTTGTGTCTGTATCGGAATCTGTTTATTCTTCCAAGCACATTTTCATATACAAGGTATTTGCTTGGTGGCGATTGGTGCGTTGCGTTGGCGTTGGCGGTGCGTTGGCAAAAAAAAAGGAAAGAAAAGCTTAACAGACAAAAAACACCCCAAAAATAGTCAAAAAATATATGCAAAATATATATATAAATATATATAGATTCTATGCTCAATGCAATAGCTGGGGCGTATGGCGTGTGGCAGTATGGTTAAATAAAATGAAATAGTATAAAATAATACGGGCATGATAACAATGAGTGAGTGCATATACATTATTACTATTACTGGCTGAACCAAATGACCAAATTATTTTTTTTACTCATAATAAAGAATTAAATTAAATTTGAATTGGCTTAAAGGGGAGGGACCCTCCCCAGGTTGAGACTGTGCTACCAGTGGACTTAATCACATAGCAACGGGCCGTTCCCATGACGACGCCGGCCTGATTTCCTAACTGATGATTGGATGGAGAGTGATGATGGCGCTTTGTTCCCATCGCAGAGAGCCCAGAAATCCCAATCCCAATCTCCACCACAAATTTATTTCAACCGTCCATCGTGCATGTGTGGGCGATAATTCAGTTAAAATTAAAGTTACCACCGGTTAAAATACACCAATGGCTTTTTGCATTTATTCTGCTGCAAAACAAGTATTTTGATGTTAGGTTTCTGGTCAAGGCATGCGGTGTGTGTTTTTGAAGGCATTTGTTCCGGTGAGGTTTGGTGCGTTAATTTGTTCCGGTGAGGTTTGGTGCGTTACAGCTGCAGACCAAATGACAGACAAAATGGAGACTAAAGATAATAAAAAAAACAAAAATGTGAGGTAAAATATACCATGATGAAAAAATCTGAAATCATGATGTGATGTTTTGGCCGTATTGGGCACACTGCATGTAGTATTAGTAATAATAATACATTTAGCGATCTCAAGATGCTACAAGAAAAAAAGAGAAAATAAAAACAAAACAGGAGAAAATAGAAACAAAAATAAAGAATAAAAATAGGATAAAATAAATTTGTGTTTTGGTGTTGGAATTGAACATTGAGGCACATATATATTACATACATCCCAATAGATCATCGATGTGATATGATCTGATCGTCGGGATCGGAAAAAAAACGGAAGTGGCCTAAAAAAGACGGTAAAGGAGCTCCGCGCTTTTATTGTTCCCCTCTGGCTGTTACTTCTGCCAGAGGGGAACGCTGGTAGTAAACGGCAAATGAAGTTGTACCGACGCACCCGCGTAATAACGAGTCATTTCGTAATTCTGACCCGAATTTCATGAAAGTGGGTTCGGAGTTGGGCGAGCCGCGGTCCACGTTGCGGAGGGGCCTGCGCGTCTCCGTGCACATGATTTGCTTTGATTTGTATTTGTTGATTTGATATTATTTGTATTATTATTTTCTGGTCCGCCCTCGGACCCGGACCCGGTCTATACAGAGCGTGACAGAGCGCTGAAATCAACTCCGACTCTATATAGAATCTTTTCTTTTTCCTCACAGCGTTTGTTTCCTGAAGGGTTTATTTCCCGTTGGAGCGTCTGGTTTGATGTCTTCACGCTCCCAAATTACCAAATAACAAAGCAAATATCAATTAATTTATAAGTGTATTAATATATTGTGTATTTTAGATTCTTGGGGTTGTACAGTCCTAGGGTTGGTTAAAAAAAACAAAACCTGATATTGTTTAAACAAGGAAAGGTCAATTGAGAACAGAGCTGTCTTTTGCAACGGCACCCCCAGAAAATACAAAATGGTTTTGGCAGCAAGTACTTCCAATACATGCGATGCGATCCTCACCTGCCTTATCTCTGCATTATTTCCAGATAACAGACCATAATCTGTTTTGTAGGAACCAAATTCGTCACGGTTCCTCCGCTATCTTTCCCATCTTCGTCTGAAAGCCGCTCTGGCCCAAGGGCTGGAAGATCTGGCGGATTCGGATTCGGTGAAATCTCCGATCACATCGCGGTGAAATGAAAGATCAAAACGCCGCTGATTTGTCGCACAATACACCTACAAAGCAGGAGAGAGTTCTGTAGGAAACACAGTGATATTCCTTACAGTACGTATACAAAGGCTAAAACACCTTTAACATTGATTAAAAACCATTTACCATTTAAAATTGACACAAAGGAAAATATCACTCAAATTAAATTTTTTATTATTAATTCATTTAGGCTGAAAATGCCCAAAATAGGGAGCTTAACGTGGCTTAATGACCCAATATTGCACAAAAAAACATTTCAAATTTATACCAGAACCTGGAGGTGATATGACTTTGATATGACCCAAGGTAGAGGAGTCAGAGATTTGGGAAAAAATGAATTAAACTACAGTAACCTATTTTTTGACAATATTTGACAAAAATGAGACATTTGAGGCGGGAAATAGGCAACGCACTCCCGCAGGACGCTGGCTGCAGTTCACTTAACGGCCACCGGTGTCATTAAAAACAAGGATTCTCTGCGAACGATATAGTACCTTTAATTGTCACCATTTAATAATATTGTTTAAGATTTTTGATTCACCTCGAATTTGCAACAGAGCATCAACACACGTCGCCCGAGGACCTGAATTAGTCCGGAATTTAAATTTAGGTTCGAGCTCGTTTAGCCACATTAAACTCACATTAAGATGCGAGTTTAAAGTCCCAAATCTGGATAATTATTTTCCATGTTTCCAGATTCTTCCTACTCGTCTGGTACAATTTTCAGATGTTTTCTATTTCAATTCCAGCTGATTAAGCCTCGTTCAGTTTGTAGCCAATTTTTCCATTTTATTTATTCATAAAAAAAATCTATTTGCCCTAAAAAAAATTTTCTCGTCTCAGCGCTGATGGTCCATGTACTGCCCCACGACCACCCTGATACAATCGCCGGCCGCCACCCCACTGCCAAAGAGCAGTTTCGGTGCTATGATGGGGTCGAAAACCTGATTGGAATTTGTTTAAGAAACTTAAAGGTTAAAAAGTGGTTATGTTGTTGGGTAGACGGTTTTTTCTATTTGATATAGGTCTGTAGTTGTTAATTACAGAAGTGTCCAGGCTGCTGTTTTTTAGGAGAGGTTTAATAACTGCACTTTTCAAGGCCTTTGGAAAAATGCCTCATAGTAGGAGGGAGCTGTTAACTATTTGCAGTAAGTCTGTCGCCAGGCAGTTCTAAACATTTTTAAGGAAGCTCGTAGGCAGGGTGTCAAGGCAGCATGTTGATGACTTAAGATGTTGTACGGTTTCCTCAAGGGCTTTGTAGTCAATGGCATTAAACTGGGTCATGTTTATCAAGTCACTTTTGTATGAATGTAGTGGTGACACATTTTTGTTTAATGTGGAACGACTGATGGTTTGTCTAATGATTGGAATTTCATCCCGAAAGAAGAGAAGAAGCAAACCCGTTGCATTTATCGCTGGATGGGAGTTCAGGGGCTATTTGTGCTCAGCCCATCGACAGTGGAAAATAGTGTGTGTGCATTATTAATGTTTTTGTTGATGTCAGAGAAGAAAGATTGTCTAGCACTTTTCAATTCCAGATTGTAGGAATGAAGCCTCTCTTTATAGATGTCATAGTGAATGTGGAGCTTACTTTGTCACCATTTACGCTCAGCTTTCCAGCTCGCTTTTTTCTCTCTGGATTTTTACAGATGCGGCATTTCTCCGTGGCGCTTTCTGCTTACATACCAGAAGTCGATTTAACCCTAACGGGAGCGAGGACGTCGATTACATTCACATCGCAATTTTAGAATTGAAATTATCTAAGAGGTCGTTAACAGAGGGTGAGGTAAAAGTTGGTGACAGGGAAAGTCTCCGTAAACAGTGTGCGTGTTCTCATTGATGTGTCATTTTTTTTTAACAGTTTCCGATCTGATATGAATGTCGGGAGGAATAGACATTTCAAGGAAAATGCAGATGATCAGACAGAGCGACATCCTGAACATTAAAACCCCTTGTGATAAATAAATCGAAGGTATGGCCCCCGGGTTGTGTGGGTGGGCCCGGAGACATGTTGAGACAGTCAAGGTGTCAAGTAAGTTATTAAGTTCTTTGGCATTGATATCGTTGGGGTTGTCGATATGAATGTTAAAATCTCCGGATATAGATGGACAGTCATATTCCACGGAGATTATGGACAGTAGTTCATAATTCACGATACGATCTCCGTTAATTATACATTCGATAATGTATAATTCGATAAGTACCGACTCTATGAAAATAACATTACGACGAGACGCGACGGACGGAGCGGCGGAGCGCACAGAGCCGCGCTCCGTCATCTCCGCTGCTCCGTCATTCACAGTCATTTGCAAAAAAAACAAAAAAAAAACGGCGATCGGCGTCGGTTGAAAAATCACCATCGGTGCCTGGTTGAATATTATTCCACAGGTTTGCGAGACGAGTCGTGTTTGTCGGTGATCTACTTGAATCAGAAACACGCATTGGATGCATGGGACAGGGCCGGCGGAGCCTTGCGATTGGTTTCGCTCACGTCAGACGGACTTAACCCTTCACGTGCTGGTCCCCGCTTCCATTCATAACACAGTAGCATAACTAAACATAAAGTTTGGACATTGCATGCGTGCCTAAACACCACTGTACAGTCATTTAAAGTTCGTCATGATGTTCTTGTTTTATTGTATTTATCCTTTATTTATACAGTACGGTGGTGTTCTGGCTTTATTGTATTTTATTTATCCATTATTTATACAGGGGAAACCCACGGAGACCACTGTGCTGTGTTTACAAGTGAAGCAACAATAGAGAAAAAGAATACTAAACACCACGGTTTTGTACAGTTATTTAAGCTTTTGTTCATAATGATGTTCTTGTTTTATTGTATTTATCCTTTATTTATACAGGGGAAACCCACTGTACTGTGTTTACACGTGAAGCAACATTAGAGAAAAAGAGAAATAATACTAAAAGCAATAATAACGACATATAGAATG
>OMKR01048165.1:0-2500 GCA_900302355.1 Cyttopsis rosea | reverse complement strand
TCTCTCTGCTTTGCCCTTTGTGAGCCTCACGCGTTCTGTTCCCCCGGCTAGCGTCGGCGCAGGAGCCTTTGTGGCAGAAACCGCTGGGCATGATGGCATCGGCAGCCGCGGCGCCGCCCCTCGGCATGTTGCGGGCCAGAGGTGGCACACATCCAGACGCCTTCACCCAGTAAAGACAGACACTGCAAAATAACGGTGTCGTCGAGGTGCAAGAGGGTGTTATCAGTGTGGAGAAGCACTCCCGCGCTGGGGAGTGTATCATACCATCACCACGGACGCATCCACCGCGGGGTGAGGAGCCGTCTACCACGGTGCGACAGTCAACGGGCGGTGGAGGCGACCTTGGCGAAGCGTCATAAACGTGTTTGAGCTGCACACAGTGTTAGCTCTTCAACTTTCTACCAGCCCTCAAGGGCCAACATGTTCTGGTGAGGTCAGACAACACGTCGGCGATAGCATATATCAATCGCCAGGGCGGTGTCCGGTCCCTCCCCCTGTACCACATGGCGAACCGCTTACTGCTGTATGCGGAGCGGAACCTCCTCCCCCTCTGGGCGATCCACATTCCTGGCAGACTCAACCACGGAGTGAACCATATTGTCCAGGGGGAACCACCGGCTAGCAGACTGGCACCTTCACCCCCAGGTGGTGGCGGAGATCTGGAGACAGTTTGGCCGGGCGGAGGTGGACCTGTTTGCATTACGAGAGACACTGTGCCCATTATGGTTCTCCCTGGGCCCAATGGGGGTACCAACCCCCATTGGGCGTAGATGCGCTGGCCCACCCGTGGCCGGAAGTGCCGCTCTACGCTTTTCCCCCTGTGGCACTCTCCAGCCTTTGCTGAATGAATGCTGGAGGACAACCTGTCACTGCGGCTGGTGGCTCCCTATTGGCCCAGCCACCCATGGTTCACCGATCTGTGTGACAAGTGTGTGGGTCCCTTGTGGGAGCTTCCCCTCCGACGGGATCTACTCACGCAGGCGCACGGAGCGATATGGCAAGAACACCCGGACCTGTAGCACCTCCAGGCCTGGTACCTGAGAGGGAGAAGCTCCTAGCATCAGGCCTGTCGGATGCGGTGGTCGCCACTATACAGAGCACCAGGGTGCCCTCTACACGCTCCCAGTACACGCTGAGATGGCGTAGTTTTGCCCAGTGGTGTGACCAATGGGGACCCGCCCCTTCCGACTTCCCTATAGGACCAATATTGGAGTTCCTACAGGGACTATTCGAAAACGGCCACTACACTTCACGCCAGGCAGTCATCCGCTGGCGTCGCGTATTCGGCGGGCGTGCGGCGCCTGCGCCTAGCGCGAATGTCTTTGATCCCTACTTGGGATTTGTTGGTAGTCTTACGGACCCTGGGCCTCCATTTGAGCCCCTGCACACTGCAGACATCAAGACTGTTTCTTTAAAGACGTCTTTATCGCCGGCGCTCGTCTTGGCGAAACGAGTAGGCTCTGTAGGAGCTGCAGGCACTGTCAGTCCAGCCATCCCGCATCCAGTTCAGGGGTGGAGGCGATGGAGTGGTCATGCATCCTAACGCATCCTTCACACTGAAGGTTATTTCCAACTCGTTTCATAGTCAGGTCATTGAGTTAACGGCTTTCTCCCCACCGCCTTTAACGTCGGCGGAGTGAGAGAGGCTTAACACTTTGTGCCCGGTTCGGGCTCTCCAATGTTGACCACACCAAAGACTTTAGGCGAGGGAACCTATTGTTTATGTGCTTTGGCGCCTAGGCAAAGGGTAAGCCCCTATCCAAGGAGTGATTGGCTCCTTGGCTAGAGGATGCCATAGGCCTGGCTTACCCCTGTCACGGCCGTGTCCTCCTCGTGGGCCCTCTCCAGGGGAGCGTCGGTGGAGGATATATGTCGGGCAGCTTCTTGACGCTCTCCACACACATTTGTGCAGTTTTACATGTTGGACGTTACTAGCTCTGCGCTGCCACGGAAAGTATCCCACAAGCATTTTCCTCACGCATCCGCTGGCATGTCTGGGACAGACACTCCAGTGTCTCACGTTATATTATTATATTATTAATAACTCACGTTATTATGTGGACCTCCCTCGGGTGATCAGCATACCGCCGCTTGATGGTATACGGTCCCGCGAGTAATCGATCGCAGTCCCTGCGAAAGGGAACATCTAGGTTGCGAAGGCAGGGCGCCCCTCCGAGGTACTCGGCAGCGAAAAGAGGAAGAGAGGAAGATGAGCTGCGGTTATTTACTCCCACATGTGGGCAGGACGGGTGCGCAGCGTCGTCACTTCTCGTGAATGGGAATGTAGTCGATTAGATTACATGATCTGTCGATCAGTAAGTAGAATTCTTTATTGGTAAGGGCTAGGACTTACTCGTTCCATGTAACGCGCCATTTGTGAGATTAGCCTGCACTTGACCCGTAACGAAAGCCGTGATGAAACCCAAATTTTTGAAAAGTGCCCTGCAGTTGTTTGACTTTTGGAAACTAGAAAACTAGAAACTTGAATCAAAATGTGGGA
>OMKR01048126.1:0-10937 GCA_900302355.1 Cyttopsis rosea | reverse complement strand
ATCGCTCAATGGTAAGTAATCTAAAAAAAATAAAAAAATTGTATTTATGCAAATTGCTGGTTGGAGTTGCAGGTGTCATAGATGGCAACATTATCATGATCATGGACCAATCAGGCGAGGACGCATACACTAATAAGACAATATAAAGACAACAATATTTGATAACTAACTTTTATGTCCTACTCTGAGGTAGGAATTGTTTTTACTCCTTGTCAAACCTTTTGTGCCATTCCTAGGAGTGATTCTCAAGACGCTTGATAAATACGAGCCTAGATCTCAGTCAAGTGTTCATTATAAAAATCATCCTTCATGCGCATCTTTCAGATCAGTGTTTCTTTTCATAACAGAGGGACAAAAGAGGAAGTTCGGTTCGGCTTTTCAGTGGCTACGTCCCCACTTCCCTACTCCTCTCAGTGCAGTAATATTACAAAACAGAGTGAAACTACTCTTCAGGCCTTCAACCCCAGTTGATCTGAAACAGGACTGGAACAACCATAACAAAAACATGAACTAGAACAGAATTATAACAAAATAAATAGATGTCTATTTCCCACCTATGAAAACCCACTCAGAAATTAAAGGGAGTCAAATAAAGTGTGGAGAGAAAAAAAACAATTCTTTTGAGCAGAAAAAGTGATGCTTCTTAAAGGAAAGAAATGAACATAATTTTTTTCTTTAAATATAGAGATGTACACCCATTTCTTTTTGGACAGATAAATTGTTTGTGTTGAAAGAGGACAAATGGGTTCGCGGGGAACAAGTTAGAGACGGGGAGGTGAAAATGGGCCAGGGGAGCTGTAGTAAAACTTCCTCAAAGAAGAAAGGGGTTGGTGCTTGCTCCTGTCGTTCCTCCACCTCCTACTGACCCCCCTGCCCCCATACCGCCTCCTGTTCCAGTGGGACCCCCCAAAATTAGTTGAGGAGGCGTTGCCCCTCCAGGACCCATAAAAAGGGCCGAGCCTGGGGGAGCCATGGGCGAGAGCCCGCCGTAGGGCATGCTCATGGGGTTGGACTGCATCATGCCGAGGCCCATTCCAGGACCCCCCATTCCTACAGCCATGGGCCCCATGCCCATCGTCGAGGGCATCATGCCCAGCATGGGGTTGGGTGGCACAGGGCTTGTACGAAGACCACTCAGGCCCAGCAACGACGGCTGAGGTGAGATTGAGGCCATAGGGGCAGCAACACCAAATGGGTTTGAGGAAGCTGAAGGTGTTGGTGAAACACCGCGACTTGAAATGGTACTGCCCGGAGTAACTGCCATGCCGGGGGCAGGAGATGAGCCTGTGGGAGGAGGAGGGAAGTTAGCCAATAATGCAGAAATACCCTTTAAAATATATTCATTTCAGGTAAAATCATAATGTACAAATGTATTATCATATCCATTTATTTATCAATCATCTGGGAGGCATGGTGGTCGAAATCAACAGCAGCGTGTACATTTGTGGCACGATGGTAATTGTCAAATGCTGAAGGTTGATTATTTTTGGAGACACCACAAAATAGTTGTCAGCCTCCTCTGTATTCTGTACCTGTGCTCTGAAGGAAAGGGTTATGAGTCGAAGAAGAATTGATGGAGGGAGGAAGAGGCTGTTTGGGCTTGGGTTTAGACGACACCAGGGAGTCGAGGTCCACCAGTGATGCGTTGGGACCGAGGAAGGACTCGGGAGTCTTCCGGACAGGAAGTGAAGTGCCAAGAGCGGAAAGGTCAAAGGGAACCGGAGAGCCCGTACTGTCACAACCAGCTGCTGAGGACCCCCGTCGCTCCAACTCTCCTGAGAGGGTGGTGTGAGAGGAGATTAATCGTGGGGGAGCACAATAGAGAGGAGAAGAGAGACACAAGCGCTGCAATATATACCAGCAATATCACACATACACACTTGGGGAGGATGAAATGTAGGAGAACACAACTGTTCATGCACATGGAAAATGTTTAATTATGTGTGAATAATGAATAACCCCCAAAGTGCATGGGCACCATAGTGTTATTTGTGAGTCTATGCATGTCTATGTGTGAATATACCTGTGCCATTAGTGTGATTGGCGGTGACACTCCAGTTGTCAGAAGAGTTAAGGTCAGAGGCAGGGAAAGCACCTCCCCCTGCCCAAGGGTCTACTGGCCCCCCTGAAGAGGAATTGCTGGGGAGCACTGGGGAGGCCCAAGGATCAACACTTGGGGGGGTCACAGCTACAGTCGGGAAGGAGATGCAAGGGAGGGGAGGGGAGGGTTAACATGACAAATTACATGTACCATTCACAACACACAGGGAGAAGGAACCTGGACTGGGTCTCCAAAGGGGCGTTCTCCCCATGACCTCTACTTTATTGGGACAGTCTTGACAGCTTCAGTTATGCGGAAGCGGGCTTTCTGTAGCTGGAATCTTTCTCACTTTCACCTAGCTAGGGCCTCCCTACCAGTGGATCTAAAGTATAGGTAGTGTGAAGAACAAGCTACTCCATACGAATAAAGCGCATGAGGGGAGAGGGGCTTGGTGGGACATAGCCACAGTAAATCCTGAGTAGAAACAATAGGATAAAGAAATCCCTGGTTTAGACACAGTGGGAGAATGGATTTAGAATGATTGCTTTCTTCATCGTAAACTGAAAGCATCATAATGGATGAATAGATCCGACACATGGAGACATTACAAAAATGAAACAAACCATTCTGGAGAGCAGATGGTGGCGACATGAAATGGGGCATGAAGAGGACTGACAGCAGGCTTTCAGACAGGGTTCCCTTTAGACACATGTCGTTTCATTCCCAACAATCTGAACGTTAATATATGACCGATGCCGGACCAGCGATGGAGCCACTCACCAGAAGATGCCCAGGGATCTACGTTGTTAACTCTGTTTGAGGTTTCGCCCCACGGGTCAGCAGGAGGAGCTGGCGTGGGTGGGGTCGCCCCACCCCACGGGTCTGCGATCGGGGGAGATGTAGGGGAGGCTGCCCCCCATGGATTTGGGGGTGCCGCGCCCCAAGGCCCCGAGGCAGGGGGGGGAGCGGGGACTGTAGGTGGTGGAGAGGGGCCTGCAGAGCCCACTGAGGCGGCAGCAGCAGAAGCACCCCAGGGGTCCACAGCGCTCAGCTCCATGAGAGCACTCTGGACAGGACAGCATTGTCAATTACAACACACCGCTATGTTGAGGAGAAAGTGAACTAACCAGACAACTTAAAGAGGAAAAGCAAGTGTGAAAAGATAGTGTCCACCGAATGAGCAGGCGCAGTTTGACCTGCAAACACAAGGCAAAATAATTCAGTGAGCTGAAATTAACAGAGGCCTGTATGTAGTAGCAAAAGACCTTCCATTAGGTCTCAGCCTTTTCCTCCTATTCTTATTCCCAATGGGTTGAAGGACCATGCTGGTGTCAAATTTTCTTTTAGCCCGTTTACTAGCCAGCACACAAATTTCACATTACCTGGACATTTTCCTGTTCATAGCTCAGATTTTAAATAATTTTATTGTCAAAGTTACTTGATTTATTTTGTATTTGTTACGTCCATTTGAAAAGGTGGGAGTGCCATTGCTTTAACAAAAATGCGAACCAAGGAAAATGGTCAGGGGCAAAGAACTCAGGGCTAGAACTCAATTTTTACGGTATGGTCCTATAAAAAGGCCCAACACACAAGTAACAGCTTGTTAAGCTAAAATGTTCACCCTTTATTAATCAAGTAATGTTTGACCTCTAAGGCCTGGAAAACGGGTAAAACATATTGTATTTCTTTACTTGAATTTGGATATATGATGAAAATTTTTGAATTATTTTGAAAATTAAGAATAAATCATTTCCTGGGCATAAAACCAGCAATCCATACTCCAGGCACTGGGCTTTGGGTACAGTATCATCTCAAATCCAATGGCAAATCCATCCTTTATGTAATCTGGATTGTACTCCTGTACAATTTTACGGGTTTTCTGAAAAACTGTTTCAAGAACGAGTCTGTGTCCTGCTAGACCCACTTTCCGCATCTGGTTTCACCGCTCGCCTCTACTTGAAAATGAATGGCTGAAGGAGCTGAAGGAGATTTTCGTCCATTTTACCCTTTACTGACATTTCCTACTCTTGAATTGATGGCGTGTAATTACTATACGTGTCATAGGCCAAACTAATTATTTGTATTCCTATGCATAGATATGAATACGGTTTTCAAACTGAAGATGTTTTTTTATGGCATAAGGTACATTGGTTGCAGCCCCCTACGGCCCACTGGTTTAAATTGTGGCTAGGTTCGCCAGTAGTGGACCAGTAGTGGGCTGCAGCCGAATGGTTGAGAACGGCTGTTTTAGGAGACATAGATCCATCAGACACGCAAACATACACACAGGTGAGAGACACAGCTAGATCAGGTAACGCCAGGAGAGCGAGAGAGGAAAAGAGCGGTACTTCCTAAAGAGTGTGCGTCCACTGTGGCAAACAGGCACATTCAACACACACCTCCTCTGGCTTAGGCTTCTCCCTCTTGCTCTCCTCGATGGCCATCTTCAGTCTCAGGTCGTCACCTCTGCGCAGTCGTTCCTCCTGCCAATCACCCACACATAGCTCTGATGTCAGTAAACCCCAAAGTTTGCATTCTTGAAGGCACCGCAGTGACGTAGATGTAATCACTCTGAACCAGTGCCGATGGAAAGGGAAAACCTTATACCAGCATACTAGAACAACATGAATTATTATGCTATGGAGCACTACCTGAATCTGAACCTGTCCCCATGATGACTTGAGGTGGAGGTGGAGGGGAATGATAAGATGTAATCCAGGTTTCATCTCCAAAATCTAAAAGAAGTCTTTCTAGTTTAATCTTATACTAGGGCAGCATATAACTTATTCAAAAAAAGCTTTATTTACAGATACAAACAACAATAATAACACATTTTAAATAGGTTTTTTTTCTAGGCTTTCTACTCTAAAAATTCTGGCTTCCAAGACAGTGTAGATAGGTTAAAGCAACAACTGAGTGTAGGTAAGGAAGTCTTGATTTCAGCCATGCATTCAGGGTAAAACGCAAGGTAAAAAGAACATATTGCTTTGCGTTTTGCTTGATTAAATTTAGTTCAGTATGATGACATGCACAATTATCAAAATGAATGTGATTGTCAATCTTTTGGGTAATTAAAAGGTTTATGTTCCTTAATGCAGCTTTACAACACATCTCGGTAAATATGTTGGGCAGGCTGCATTTCAATTGTGCAACAAACTTCATTTTATTACAATTGAAGAAAATCAAATTACTATTTTATTACCAAGAGTTGTTGAAGGCAAAGTAAGGTTTCTTCTTGAAGATAGGAACCATAACAAATAGGAGAAAAGTTTCATTGTTTTGATTGTTTGATAGACGCTGACAGAGGATAGGTGTTGGCTCGTTG
This sequence comes from Cyttopsis rosea, assembly GCA_900302355.1. Taxonomy (NCBI): domain Eukaryota; kingdom Metazoa; phylum Chordata; class Actinopteri; order Zeiformes; family Parazenidae; genus Cyttopsis; species Cyttopsis rosea. The sequence goes on along the minus strand of OMKR01048126.1, from coordinate 5,571 downwards.
GCCGGTCAGCTGACCAGACCCTAAACCCCTGACCTTTTGGTGAATCTCCTTGCTGAGTGTGAGTGCATAGCGGAGCTCTGCGTCCTCCAGAGGGGCCGTGCTAGTCTGGGGGAGGTCAGGGGTCAAATGGTGAGAGCAAAGCTGAGCGCGAAATGTATCGAATGATAATCTATCATGATGCTCCGTGTGCATTGCTGCAATGGGTTAGAACTACAAAAAATTTACTTTGTTACAAGTTCAGTACTGTCCTGGTTTATCATCACTATTTTACAGGACCGGGCCATACATCAAATTTATTATGTGATTTTCAAGGTTATGGTGGCTAGCCCTAACCCAGTCATGAAATTTAGATATTATACTGTGTTGATCTGTAGTCTAAATCCATGATAAGACAATTAGACCACAAATTCCTCACAATGTGACATCTAAAATATTTCAGCGGAGGGTTGAATACGTTTTTTCTTTCTTTTTTAGATAATCACATAGTTCATTGTGGTGAACCTCAGCTGGGTTCTTAACATGGAATTTTGAATATACAAGCAGATATTGTGACGGATAAATACCAAGTAAAATTCAGTGATGGTCGCGATAAAAAATCTTTATACCACAGCCATATTCCGTAGCAAGGACAGCTACGACCAGGCTCTGCCTTCCTCTGATAAGTTTTGTGTTACCTGCTCCGCCTCCTCTTTGCTCATGGCCAATGCCAGCTGGAGTTGCAGGTCCTCCTCTCCAGAGCTCTGTGGCCAGGCTTGCTCAGGGTCTGCGCTACCAGAGTGGGAGCCCAATGAAAGGCTGCCCCCAAGGCCAGGCGCTGAAGGAGCTGAAGAGGCTGAGGAGGCTAAGACATATGCACAACAATGTGAGTCCATCAAGTGCAATAAAGATGCATGTATTGGTCCCCCTCCCCTGAGCTTCTGGGAGTCATCTTGCTGCTAGAGTCAGGTTGAAAATGGCCTTTACTTTGTTCTGAGTCTCTGAGTGCTTCAGAGCTATATCATTGGTTTGGAAAAAAAAAAGTTACAACAGTTCTCTCACCACTGGAGGTCTGTGCCATCTTCTCTTTGGTTTTAAGGGCATGGATTCTTTCCTCTCTTAGTCTATCTTCATCTTTAAGCAGCGTCACCAGCTGTTTGGCTTTCTCTCGTACATTTACTCCCTGGAAAGGTTCCACACAAGCATGCATTGCAAAGGACCAACAGCAAAAGTGGATCTTCATTAGTACATTAATGATTTTTTTTTTTGAACAAATATGTTAAAGGGACATGAATACATATACAGTATTCAGGGAGGGAAAGAAAGAAAGAAAGAAAGAAAGAAAGAAAGAAAGAAAGAAAGAAAGAAAGAAAGAAAGAAAGAAAGAAAGAAAGAATAATAACAATAATAATCAAGTTTATTATAATCCTCTTATTGTTTGGTTTGTTTAAAAGTTCATCACGCTCTACAGTCTCTACTTTTACCATTCTGTAAAAATGTTGCTAGCTAGTCACTATGTTTGCACAAGAGGTCAGAAAGACATTGTAAAATGACCTTCACTGAGTGCCATGCTTGACTATGTGTTTGCATTCCAAGTAAGTGGTCAGTACATAAACCTGTGTATGTTTTTGTGGGTGTGAATGCAAGTCTTTTTATTACCTGGTCTTTGCCGTCTCTGTCTATGTATTGGAAGTCTTTTAAGGTCTGGACTGCGTAGATGTTCTCCCGGCACTGATGGGCAACCCGCTCTGAACCGGTTTTGATCAGGTACTCCATAAGAGTCATAGCCTGATCCAAATAAAAATCAAGTCAGTCAAAAAGTTGGAAAATGTGATTCATATTGGGAAAGTAAACATTAAACTGTTCAGGCAATAAAGACACTAATACTTTCTCTATGTGCCATTCACACACTGAACACACAAGCACCTTATACACATGTCTCCAGTTCTTGCCATGGTCATTAAGCCGTTTCCACACCATGCTCATGATTTCAGAAAAGGCCACCACATTGTAGGTGAGATCTGCGATCTCTGACATGAGAGAGCTGCTGGGGCCCCATGGGTCGTTTGAAGTTGCCTCTCTAACCTGGATAGTAACAAAGTGGGGAATGTACTTCAGTTAGCCTACTCAACAAAAAAGCATTGACCCATGACATTGTGTCCCATGGACTTTTACGTAATGAGTGTGGGAGGGAGTGCAAACTGCATTGATGAGGACACAAGCCGAGAACCATAATGATGAATGATGGCATAATCAAATTAACAGAATGTAAAAGTGATGGTGGGTCTGAGAAGCTACAGGGTTTCAACTTTCCAAGTAAACAACAAGTAATCAACACTGTGAGGAGGGGGATAGAAAAGCAGATGTGTGTAGGAATAACCTTGATTTCAGCGTCTGAATAGTTGTGGACAATGTTCTTTACTTGTCGCCGTAGCGATGAGGTCGACATGGCAACCGTCTGGCTGTCAAGTTCCGCTGATATCTGAACAGCAAAGAAGGGTTATAAAACAGACCATTCTAGATAAAACAAAGAGCCACAGTTCAAACTTTATATGTACTAAAGATAGGTAGAAAAGGCCAAGACAAAAAACAGCAGTTGAAAATGTGGAATAGAATTGATGTCAGAGCAAGGAAAAGCAAAAACAGACCGTGGTAACTATAATCAGAGTGTAAAATGGGGGATATACTGGAAATCAAGCTCAACAGGCATTGACTTATCGGTGTTAATGTGTGTCATGCACACCTGTTACACAAGAACACCGTGAGATATGGGTCTCTCTTTGTGATATCTTTTGGTTTCTCTCCCGCCGTTGCCACCCGTTCACCGAGTGCTCTGTCTCAGCCTGCCTGCTTCTCCCCGTGGCGACATTGGGTCCCAAACTCACAGTTTCGGGTGCATAAAAACTGTTGAGTGGAGTGAAAACATGCTCAATCACCAAACAGTGAATTAAAATGACACAACTGAACGAAGTAAGATCACATTTTAGTGTTTCGTGAGTACTATACTGTTAGAGTTATCTAACAGTGACGGAAATAAGGACAGACACAGCGGCACTGAGCAAAGAAATCACATGAACTATAGCTGATAAACCCATGGCTGAAACAATGACACGCCATGTAAGATAGCTTTCTTTAGTTTAACTGATACTGTCAAATTAGCAATGATACTGTTAAATATGTGCCCATTCAGAAATAGTTTCAAAGGTGGAAAAAAAACACCAATAACCTATAGCAATAACTATTAATCAACAGGCAGTATACACTCTGAACTAAAACACACTAAAACATGTTAGTTGGTTAGTTTTATAAACAAATAACATACAATTGTAACTCACACAAACTATTGACAACGAGGAAATGTTTAGACAACTCTTAAATACATTTCCTTATGGAAGAATCTCAGACAATAACAAATAATAAATTTAATAAGAATAACTGAATATATGTATATTTTCAATAGATTTCTGCATGCTGAATACTATAATGTTAGACAGAATATTTGTATATTAAAACATTGTGTGGGTTCAGTTCAACGTTTAAAACCACTAAATGGACTTGAATTACAGTATGGTAGGGGTGTGTTAAACATTACCTGACTAATAAGTACATAAACAACATAACCTAATATAGGGTGATCACCATTCCAAAAGTCAGTTAGTCATTCCTGAAACACTGTACCAAAGTTCAAACACAACAGTTCATCCTCTCACTGTGATGATAAGGGCCATGCTGTGGAGCTCCATGTACTGTATTTTGAACACCAAAAATCAGACTACTCCTCGTTGCAAATAATCGTTTAAAAGGAATGTATAAATGTAGAATTAGCCTTACGCTTAGTTGGTCCGACACACCTGAGGAATAACATCTCAGGATGAATTCCGTATTCAAACACACACACTTCACTACTCAGGCGACAAGTCTTTAGTAACCCCCCTCAAAACCATCTGATAATACTTGATAAGAGGGCCACATGCACGATGAAATGACCAATACAATGCTAAGGTCATAACAACGTTAATGTTGGTCCAGGTTAATTAACAGGTTGTGCTTTATTGACCAGGTCTCTCTTGTAAAAGAGATACTGAAACACAACGAGACAAATAAATAAAACAGCAGGCCAGCTTTTGATAAAATTGTAAACAGTAACTTGCATTGTGTACACTCCCTGACATTGCTATGTGGGGACGAAAGACTAGACTACTGGGTCTAAACATAGTCCTCCGACTCCCATGGTTAAGACCACAGGCGACCCAGGGTCTGAACGTAGTCCCCCTACTCCCGTCAGACAGTCACGGTGAACGAGGGTCTCCACACCCCGTGGTTTACAAACACCAAACGGTAATGACATCAGACATGGCTGTTGTGTCACAATTAAAGCCAGCCTCTAGGTGCAGGCTAACCAGTATGTCAACAGTCTCACAGCTCACCACTGAAATGCACAAACCGCATAAAAATTACGTCTAAATACGCGTTAGTTAACCGAGAAGCAACGTTAACAGTATGTAGTTAAGATCAGCAGGACTTGGGTGAAAAGCAGGTTAACACTATAGTTAGTAATACAAACACATTAACTGATCGCTACCGAACGTCGGTGTGACGGCAAATCAGTTCGGCTCGGCGAGGTTATCACACATACGCAGCCCGCCGTGCCGGTATTTAACCGAGGACATCGGTCCAAACCACCCAATAATTCTCTGATTTGGCCCTACCGTACCTACAGGCGTGAGAGTAAAAGCTTTTTATCAACCGTGTTAACCAGGAAACCACTCCCATCTCCAGCAGGATTTAGGTGAGGCCGAGAGCTGCGCTAACCCCCCTTGCGAGTGTCAAATAGCTGGGGCAGCTATAGGAACAATAACAACAACAACAACAACAATAACAACAACAACAACAGTTCACTTTGTGGTTCAGATTGTCACAGAAGTCCTGCTCCTGCTGGAAGTGGGTGTAGGCAGCTTCAGAAGGGGCGTGTGTATGAGTTCAATATGAAAGTGGAATTAAATAAACATACAAGACAATAAAACCATTCATCGCGATCGTTTGTGTGACTGATTAATGGAATAACTGAGCTGGATTCATCTGCAACTATTACTTATTTCATGATGGTGGAGCCAGTGTTCTCACCGCCACGAAATGAACATGAAAAGACAATAAAAAACGATCGATCGCGCCTCGTTCGTACGACTGGTGGCAGCGCTGTGGTCAAACTTTTAGCGCCATTCCTATGAGCGATTCGCGGCCACTCGGTAAACACGGGCCCGGGGGCTGGTCGGTGCAGTGCTTCCACAACCTTGTTTCTCACTCCCGCCCCCACCCACACCCACCGCCCCTGCCACGGCTCACTTTTAACAATGAAACAACCCCACGGCGCGCCACGGTTCCCGTTAACCCCGAGGAACGTCCCAGGACGTCACAAGCAAGCGGCGCTCACTGTTATTGTCGCTGATAGTTCCCCACACACTCGGAGCTCGTTGTGATCAACGCTGCTCTGGCTACTCAGCCTTGAAGTTTTGGATCTCGCAAGGCAAGGGTTCGTTTCCGCTGTTTATTCGCTTGTGAGTGGAGTGTGGACGCTGTTCAAGCGCCGGGGTGGGG
>OMKR01048116.1:4243-15005 GCA_900302355.1 Cyttopsis rosea | reverse complement strand
CATCCATCTATCTATCTATCTATCTATCTATCTATCTATCTATCTATCTATCTATCTATCTATCTATCTATCCATCTATCTATCCATCCATCTGTCCATCCATCTATCTATCTATCTATCTATCTATCTATCTATCTATCCATCTATCTATCCATCCATCTGTCCATCCATCTATCTATCTATCTATCTATCCATCTATCTATCCATCCATCTATCTATCTATCTATCTATCTATCCATCTATCTATCCATCCATCTACCATCCATCTGTCCATCCATCTATCTATCTATCTATCTCTCCATCTATATATATATATATATATACATACGACGGATGACAAATTAAAGGAAAACCCATCATAAAGTATTTTAGTAAGGTGTTGGGCCACCATGTGCCGCCAGAACAGCTTCCATGCACTTTGGCATTGATTCTACAATTGTCTGGAACTCTACTGGAGGGTGGAACACCATTCTTCCAAAAGATATTCCCTCATTTGGTGTTTTGATGATGGTGGTGGAGAAGCCTGCCATATGAAGGCCATAGCATATGATTCACATCATTTTCATACTCATCAAACCATTCAGTGACCCCTCGTGCCCTATGGATGCATTGTCATTCTGGAAGAGACCACTCCCATCAGGATAGAAATGTTTCATCATAGGTTAAAGGTGATCACTGTATTGATTTGCAGTGATCCTTCCCTCTAAACCATGCCAGCAAATTGCCCCCCGCAGCATAACAGAGCCACCAGATCTCCTCACTGTAGGGGTCAAGCATTCAGGCCTGTACCATTCTCTTGGTGTACACCACACATGCACTCGCCCACTTGTCGAGAATATGGTGACTCATCTGACCATATCACTTTTTTCCACATCTCTCAAATGTGCATTCATTTTTGTAATGAGGGGTTTATGCACTGCAACCCTACTATAATATCCTTCTCTATGTAATTGTAATTGCTGACACTGTCTGATCACGTCCTGCATTGACATTCTCACCTGAGGAAGAGTTGCTCTTCTGTTTTTCCTTATATATCGCACTAATGCACCAGCATCACAGTCTTCAAATGTGGAAGCATCTGCATTCGTTATGTTTCTCCACTCATTTATTCAGGTTTTTCCTTTAATTTGTCTATATTCATGTATTCAATATATTTTGTTAAAATAGGAAAGACAGGTGCCCTATTGTTCTGCAAATTAAGTATATATAATATAATAAATATACCCACATTTACACACAAAAACCACCCGTTTTTTTCTCAAACTCGTATCAGTTGTGTTGCCTGAAGGGTCCCGATAGGGCTTGGAGGGAATGTGAAAAATTGTAATCTGGCATAGTTCCTCTGAAAGAAAAAAAATCCTCCATATGAAATGAGTCACATTTAGCTCCAGCTGTGATTATGGCTTCAGGCCAATCATCTTTGACCTGTGATTTGCATCCCCCTGCCCACATGACCCCACTATCTTGAGTGGCTGGAGCAGAGATATGGGACCTTACGTAGACAAAAAGTATAAATTAATAATTTGTATATTTAATTAAATAATGTAAAAATAAATTCATTTTTACAATAACAAAATATGTATATATATTTTTTTTATCTTTGGTAGAGGCCCTTCTTATCACCACCAACCCCTATGACTACAACATATTTTCAGTTTACGAAATTTAAATTTAGAATTAAAGTTACGTAAACAGTGTGGTTATGTTTCCTTTTTTTTACTCTCCCACAAAAGTTCAGTCAATGCGTGCACATTTTGATTCATGAACGCATTACCACTTTTTCCCTCCCTCCCGTTGTGAACAACTCAATACGATCCTCTTCCTCTAGGAAAGTAAGAACCTCTCGGATGCAGAAGAAAGGTGTGAGGGGCTCATTAAGAGCAAAATCCAGCTCGAATCCAAGCTCAAAGAGACGACTGAGAGGCTGGAGGATGAGGAGGAGATCAATGCTGAGCTGACTGCCAAGAGGCAGAAACTGGATGAATGCTCTGAGCTGAAGAAAGACGACCTGGAGCTCAACCTGGCCAAAGTGGAGAAAGAGAAGCATCACACTGAGAACAAGGTTTACTGTACTAGATAAATTGTATTCTTGGGGTGATTTCTTTTTAAAGAATGGGGCAAAAGATATGACATAATGTATTTGACCTATAGACAGGGTATGTGTATACACACATCTTTCTATATATATATGTCTGTCTCTCTAGTACAACCATTATATGGATCCAGTAGATTAAACTATACCATTCAAAAGTATTTTTAAATTGTTTCCATTTTTTTCTTCAAATGTACTATGTCTTCACCATTGTAGGTGAAGAATCGGACTGAGGAGAGGGACTCCCAAGATGAGTTCAAGCTGAAAAAAAAAGAAAGCACTCCAAAAGGCCAATGATGTGAGTAAAAGAAAAGGTTTTCTGGAGACCCATAAGGAAAGATGAGACTGATTTTCCATGAGACAGATACTTTTGAATAAACACTGTCTACCAATGAGGCTTTTCGTAGCATCATTGGTAGCCTAATCATGTTTGCTGTTTCCACTATCAGCAATATGTTATAGACCCTAATTCATACTGCTGATAACTGGGAGGGCCTTTTGTGCCTTTAGCCTTTCCTTAAAGTGAATTCTTGTAAGACGTTTTATTTTTCCCTCCATTAGCTAGAAGGTTCATTGGAGCAAGAGAAGAAACTGCGCATGGCTCTGGAGAGAGCCAAGAGAAAGCTGGAGGAAGACTTGAAACTGGCCCATGAGTCCATAATGGACCTGGAAAATGACAAGCAGCAGTCCAAGGTGAAATTCAGGAAGCGAGTTGGCGTCCCCCTCCCACTCTGAATTCTGTGCTCACGTCTGTTTCCCTATGTGGACTGAATCTCGAACAATACTACTTATATATGCCACATAAAATGTCTTTCACATGTTCAGGAAGGACTTTGAGACCAGCCAGCGTCTGAGGAAGATTGAGGATGAGCAGTCCCTTGGAGCTCAGCTTCAGAAGAAAATCAAAGAGCTCCAGGTAATACACTATAAACTCACCTAGTGCATATTAGATAGATTAAGAAAAATCTTGGCGTGTCACAAGCAGGAGCTCAATACATGGCTCCACAATGTTGTCAGTTGGAATTCAGCTACTGACCAGACACTCTTACCACTTTCTTGGAGAGAAACTTTTCAAACGGTTGTACTTCTGCTACAGGGCTGAGAAGTTTTGAGTTCATTTTGGATATAATTTTTTTTTCATTCCTAGGCTCGCATCGTGGTGCTTGAAGAGGAGATCGAGGCTGAGCATGTTGCCAGGGCCATGGTGGAGAAGCAGAGGGCCGACCTCTCCAGGGAGCTGGAGGAGATCAGCGAGAGGCTGGAGGAGGCCGGCGGCTCAGATCGAGATGAACAAGAAGTGGGAGGCCGAGTTCCAGAAGCTGCTGCGTGACCTCAAAGAGGCCACGCTGCAGGCCACGGCCGCCGCCCTGCGCAAGAAGCAGGCCGACAGCATGGCTGAGCAGATCGACAACCTGCAGAGGGTCAAGCAGAAGCTGGAGAAGGAGAAGAGTGAGTACAAGATGGAGATCGACGACCTGTCCAGTAAAATGGAGGCTGTGGCTAAAGGAAAGGTGGGCAGAGGGAAGAAAGTTGTAGACTCAATTATACTTTATCAGATATGAGGAAAATGAAACCTGATTCTCTACACAGGGAAACAAGGTCCTCTAATGGAGAAAATGGATTACGTGTCAATCATTCTTAAGTCTATACTGTTCAGTAAAAGTAATTCAAATTCACTGCCAGTTGTAGAAAAGTTGTATTGGTGCATCCAAAACAAGTATCCAAAAATGAGTGGAAAACTCATTAAGAAGCGGAAACAATCTGTCCAAATTTCAGTTCAGTTTTAGTTAATTTAGTTTAGTTCTGGGGAAACTAGCCTTGCGGCTCACTGTTATAAAAATGATCTCCATTATTCAATATGCCGCGGAGAATCTTTGATAAACAGACAGATTGTCTGTCCCTGTGACCTCTCCATAGTTAATATCTTGTGTCGATTCTGTTTATTCTATTTTTCCCTGTAATCTTGAACTAACCCTTGTTTCCAGGGCAATCTGGAGAAAATGTGCAGGACTTCTGAGGACCATCTGAGCAAGAGCAAGAACAACGAGACCATTCACCAGCTGAATGACATGAGCATGCAGAAGGCCCGACTCCAGACTGAGAATGGTGAGCCCTTGATCGAGTCTAAGGCAAAGGACTTAGACTCGATCAAGTGTGACACTGTTTGCTTACACATTCTCTCGTCCAGGGGAGTTTGGTTGCCAAATAGAGATGAAGGAAGCACTTGTTTCCCAGCTGAGAGGCAAGCAGGCCTACACTCAGCAGATTGAGGAACTCAAGAGGCACATCGAAGAGGAAGTGAAGGTACAACGTGTTTATTTTTATACACTAAAATCTATTTGAACGGGATGGTATCCCAGTCCTCTAATTTGCATGTTTAGCCATGTCATTGTATTTAGTTAGTTTGTTGATTAATTGACAATGTTATTTTTCCAAATAATACACAAATAACGTATGACTTGTTCATAGATTAGATAAAATATTTATGACTGTACTTATTCCCATGATGACTTCCAGGTTAAGAAAGCCCTGGCCCACGTTGTTCAGTCGGCCCGCCATGACTACGTCCTGCTCAGGGAGCAGTTTGAGGAGGATCAATTCAGTCCAAAAAATGTCTGTGTTGGATTTACACTGCAACTATAATTCCATTCAAAACTGCAACTTTTGTTTTTCAACATCCTGCTTTGCTCTCATTTTCGCTCAAAAATGGCAAATTGATTTCTGCAAAAGGTTGCCTTCTTCCTATCGGTTGATATGTTTAGTTTTTCTTGGTCCCTTGAGGTGGGTGGGATATTTTCTCATCAGCAGCTCATCATGGCTGAGCAAAACTAGCCATGCTGGTTTATCAATTGCCACCAACAATGGAAACAGCTAAATGCCAGCTAAATAAAGTATCAAACATGGGATTTTTTTTAACAAAATAATCTCACGGATTACCACTTTAAACTGAAAATTTCCCTGCTAAGAAAAAGCTTGCCCACCATCTACAGGAATCCATTGAGGCCATGAACTCCAACTGCGCCTCCGGAGAACACCAAGCAGAGGCTGCAGGGCAAGGTGGAGGACCTCATGATCAGTGTTGAGAAAGCTAACAACCTGGCTGCTAATCTTGATAAGAAGCAGAGGAAATTTGATAAGGTGAAAGGATAACGGTGTTACATATTGAAAGATGAACAAAAAAAAACTTGAATTACAATCCTCAGTGTTTTTTTATTCAGTTATATTACGCTTAATGTCTTATTGTTCATGTATTGCATTAATAATACAGAGGATCAGTTAAATAAAACATTTTAAAACTCTACAATATTATTATAAATTGTTATTTAAATATCACATACTGATCAATGCAGAATGTCATTTCTGAATTATTTTGTATAATGAGATGGCTTCAAGCAGGAGCAGGCAAATCTCATTTAAAAGAATATCTCAGACCCACTGTTTCTGTCGACTATTATTGCGTGAATACTAAGCTCGGAGTCCTCGTGGCAGGTTACACTGTTTTCATACGCTACCTTTGGTTTAAATGCCGCTGGTGACCTTTTTCCTACTTGAATGAGGGGCAGCAGTGGCTTAGGAGATAGCACAGGGTGTCCAGTAATCAGAGGATTCCTGGTTCGATCCTCCTGGTAGCACGTCAAAGTGTTCTTGAGCAAGACACTGAACCCCTAACTGCTCTCATTGAGCAGGTGTGCGCCTTGCATGGCTGCTGCCGCCATCAATGTGTGATTGTGTGTGTGAATGAGTGAATGTGAGGCATGTACTGTAAAGTGCTTTAAGTAGTTGCAAGACTAGAAATGCGCCATATAAATGCAGTCCATTTGTATGCCATCTGCTCTTTCTCTCATTTTAATTGCTTTCTCACGCACTGCATCATTCCGATAAAACCCAGGTTCTGGCGGAGTGGAAGCACAAGTACGAAGAGGGTCAGGCCGAGTTGGAGGGCACCCAGAAGGAGGCCCGGACACTGAGCACCGAGCTCTTCAAAATAAAGAACTCCTACGAGGAGGACCTGGATCAGCTGGAGACCCTGAAGAGAGAGAACAAGAACCTGAAGCGTACATCGATAGATATTAGCCTCCGGAAAAAATCCCTTTTCTCCGTGCCACTATGGAAAAACAACTTCTGCACTGCGTGAAGCTCATGTGGTGCAGCCGATCGATACCAGTGCATTTCGGTTCTGCTCACCCCCACGTAGCTAGCTGCAGCATCTCTGATTCCATACATGAATCTGTTTGAACAATCTTTATACATTTTAATCAAATCAAATTTAAATAATGACATTAATCCATTGACATAATACATTTATTGCAATGTTTAAGTCACTAAGTCTCTAATTTGGCGGCACGGTGGCTCAGTGGTTAACACTGTTGCCTCACAGCAAGAAGGTCCTGGGTTCAATTCCCGCCTGGGGCACTGTTGGCACTGTGCTCCGGTGGGTTATCGCCCAATCAGGGGCCTTTCTGTGTGGAGTTTGCACGTTCTCCCCATGTTCGCATGGGTCTCCTCCAACATAAGGACCCCGACTAAAAACGTGAACACTTCCTGTCCTGTCCCTGACCACAGCATGGACCCACCACCTGGAATTGGTCCCCGGGTGCCGACAAAGTGAGGGCTGCCCACTGCCCCTGGAGGAAGGACGGCCAGGATGGGATGAGACTATATCTCATCGTTCACCACTCCTGGATGTGTGTGTGTGTGTGTGTGTGTGTGTCACCCTCCGCATGTGTGTGGTAAAATGTGTGATCAATAAATCCTTCTTCTTCTTCTGTTAATTTGTCATTATCAAAGAGTTAAGGAGACCCTTCTACAATGTAAAAATTTTTGAAGATCATTATAATCTTTACAAATATTTGTGTTGCTCTGTGAATGAATGAATGAACAAACTAATAAATGAATGAATGAATGAACGAATGAATGAATGAATGAATTAATGATTAATTATGGAAAGGACAGCTTGACACCTCTGTTTTCTCTCTTATTGAGATCAAGCTCTCTTTTCCAAGGGGGAACTGGGAAGAAATTCCATATACATAAAATAAAAACAAGCAATACAAATCAGTCACAAGTTCATACAATCACAGTTAATTCACAAGTACCATTAAAAATATCAGCAATTAAACTTTAAAACCATCCAAGGGAATTATCGATGACTCTGTAGTTCATTCCAGTTGCACAGGGGGCGGAAACCAGTCTTCCCCAGTTCAGGACATTTTAAAACTAACAAATCCTGTGCTCTAGTGTTCCGAATATCAGCCTTGACCTCGATTTACTTATTAATGCTGGATCTCTGACTTGACTGAACAAATTGGGGAGACAGGAAAGAGCATCTATGAGCTCGAAAAGAAGGCTCAGAAGAAGGCTGAGCCTTGGAGAAGAAGGCTCTCCATGGCCTTGGCCATGGAGACGGAGAAAATCAAGCTCAAGATGGTCTTGCAGGAAGCTGAAGCAGGGCAGTTTTATCAGGGATTACAAATTCACAGTGAAAATCAATTTGTTCAAATACAAGTAAAAGTTTGAAAAGTTTGTGTACACTTTTCCAGTATTCATTCAAAGTTTATTGAAATTCATCACCAATCGTTCAACCCCCCCACCCTCCAAACAAGGGAATGCTGGAGCATGAGGAGTCCAAGATTCTGCATGTCTGGAAATTATATTACAGGAGCTGGCAAACAATAGTTTTAAGTGCCTGAGCCATTGCTATGGTGGAATGTCCATGGGCTTGTGCAGCCGGAGAGGTCGCGCTGAAGACGTGGAGTTGAATCTGGATGCATCACGCCGACGTCGGCTCTTACCATTTAGCTCATGATCAACAGCAGAACTGATCCATTCACAAACTGCCACATGCATTTTTCCCATCCTGGCTGTCCTTGCTCCAGGGGCAGCGGGCAGCCCTCACTTCGTCGGCACCCGGGGACCAATTCCAGGTGGTGGGTCCATGCTGTGGTCAGGGACAGGACAGGAAGTGTTTTGCATGTTTTTTTAGTCAGGGTCCTTATGTTGGAGGAGACCCATGCGAACACGGGGAGAACGTGCAAACTCCACACAGGAAGGCCCCTGATCGGGAGATAACCCACCAGAGCACAGTGCCAACAGTGCCCCAGGTGGGAATCGAACCCAGGACCTTTTTGCTGTGAGGCAGCAGTGCAAGCACTGTGCCACCGTGCCACTATATATAATATGAAGATGCAAGCTTAGAACTGGGCCTACACTTTGGCAATTTTACCCTCCAGGCCTGAGACTTAACGATAAAATACTGAATGATGCCATCTAAAAATACCTCCAAGATGAGGAAGACATTATTAAGAGGAATTTTGGCTTTAATTAATGTGTTCTGATTACATCCCATTCGAGTTGACTAATTAATCCTCCTACCACAGGGGAACATTGAACATTATTTATTATTGTCATCCTGGAACACAAATTAAAAATCTAGCCTGCACAAACACATATTTAGCCTTTTTATGCTCTTTGTGGGTTGAAAAACTGAGCAGTTTTAGATTTTTTGACTCCCAACTGCATCTCGACAATGTCATCATGCGAACGCCCTCATGCATTCCGAGATCGAGGAGTTTAGGGCCACCCTGGCGCAAACCGAGAGGGGCCGCAAAGTGGTCGAGCAGAAGCTTGTGGACACCAGTGAGCGCGTCGGCCCGCTCCACTTGCAGGATGAGCGTAAAATTGTAAGCAGGCCAATAAATTTCCAGTTAACCTCCAGTTGAAAAAGTGAAACTTCCAGTTGCAGTCCATTTGATCGCAATCAGTCTCTGACTTTATCTACGTACTTATCTCGATACCCTCATTTGTTTGACTGAATTTAGTTTTTGGCACCACGTCCACCAAAATAGGATTCTCTTGAACACCAAGAAGAAACTGGAGGCCGACATGGTCCAGATTTAGAGCGAGGTGGACGACATGGTCCAAGAAGCAAGAAACGCAGTTGCAAAGGCTAAGAAGACCATCACTGATATGAATTCGTTTAATTTAATCATTTAACTTAATCTGTCTCTGTCACTTTCTCTCTCTGAGAGATTCATTGAAGTTGCTAAAGTAATATATCTCTTATTTAGATTTAGATTAGAAGTTTTTGCAGTATGTCACTCCATATACAAACTTTAATTTCAAAACAGGGAGACTCCTTACAGAGTACCATTAAAAAGTCACAATTTAAGGTCTATTAAATGCCATTTGTATTAAATGTTTCTGGGAAACATGATATAAAATTCTCAATTTGCTGTAATTCATACCAAATAATCGAAAAAAATGATTTTGGGTTCAGATATTTTGGGATGCATCTGTACTAATATAATCTTGATGAGGTTGTTGAATGAAATGGATGGATGTAATTTTCTTGATTGTTGCAATAAATCTGAACATATTGTAGGATTTATACTGTATATATTTGCAACAAAAAACATTAAAACATCTTAAAAGGTCTCGAATTTGTATTTTTTTGTATTTATTATTAGTAGGACTGAACGAACAAACCCCTTTTCTCTCCCTTGTTTCCATCAATCTCCAGGCCGCCATGATGGCCGAGGAGCAGAAGGAGCAGGAGACCTACGCTCACCTGGAGAGGATGAAGAAGAACCTGGAGGCGACGGTGAAGGATCTGCAGCACTGGCTGGATGAAGATGAGAACCTCACCATGAAGGGCGGCAAGAAGCAGCTGCAGAAGCTGGAGTCCAGCTGACACGGCTGATACATCCTCAACTCACGTCTTACGGAATAATTACGCTAGGCCCGCGAGCTGGAGTCTGAGATGGAGGCCGAGCAGAGGTGTGGCACCGACGCTATAAAGGGGGTCCGCAAGTACAAGAGGAGGGTGAAAGAGCTGACTTATCAGGTAGTTTCACCTTTATTATTCTACCTTTCTGGAGACTTTCTGACATCTTACTACTTTCAGGACTTCAAACCCCAGAGTCAGCGGAGGATCCTTGATTAAAACGATCCACAAGCTAGCACTGCCAAACCAGTCAAAATTAGGTACTTTTACCCTTTTGACATAGCGCTCAGTTTTTCTGCTTACTGTCTTTCTTTCCTAACCCTTGATCTGCGCAGGCAGAGGAAGATGAGAAGAACATGAACAGGCTGCAAGATCTGGTCGACAAGCCGCAGCTCAAAGTCAAGGCCTACAAGAGACAGGCGGAGGAAGCCGTAAGAAAGAGTTTCTACATTATATCAGGCTTTGATGTGAAATGATACGATTGCTCAAGGCTGCCTGTAGATTTCTTTGTGATCCATCAAAAGCAGTTAGCCACTATTGCTAAAGTCTGGTAACTTGTATGTGTGGAGACACTCCCAGTGATCAGAACACCGACATGAAAAGGCTTGTCCTGTTCAATGTTCAAAAACTGGAGGAAGCCCAGGAGAGGGTGGACATCGCAGAGTCCCAGGTCAACAAGCTAAGGGCCAAGAACCACAATGGTGGAAGGAAATATATCTGGCAACCAAAATTTTACCGAAAGTGCATGGATCCATGAGGAATTGTATTGCATAGAACAGGCTATTGTGCTTAGAGAGATATTGCACAGAATAAATATTGCACTTGAAGAGATACAGTGCCAGTAGAACAGATGCACATAGATCAGCATATGTGAGTGTTTAAATGTGTATAATGTAGCAGAGGTCCAGTTTGGTTACACTGGTGGTGTGTTATAAGGGGGGGGGGGG
>OMKR01048112.1:0-18371 GCA_900302355.1 Cyttopsis rosea | reverse complement strand
CAGTTATTAGGTTTAGGGGGCAATCACTTTTTCACACAGGGCCATGTAGGTTTGGATTTGTTTTCTCCTTTAATAATAAAAACCTTCATTTAAAAACTGCATTTTGTGTTTACTTGTGTTGTCTTTGACTAATATTTAAATTTGTTTGATGATCTGAAACATTTAAGTGTGACAAACATGCAAAAAAAAAAAAAATCAGGAAGGGGGCAAACACTTTTTCACACCACTGTATATATATTATATTATAGGCAACTCAGTCAAATGTTTAGCCCTGACATACCAAATAATATTAATTAAACCAGTGGTTCAATACATATACTTCACTGTCTTATTGATCTCTTATCACTTAATTGACAAGGAAATCGAGCTGTCTACTAAAATTATATATAGCATGAGTTTTTTTCTCTATACTAAAAAGCATTAATGCAACCTCTCCACCCATAGACTGAAAACCACAATTTAGACCACACAACATCATGGATCGGGATCACAATTAAACGCCCTCTCCTTGGGACATTTATTCTTGGTTTTTATTTGGTTTTGCAATACAAAGTGCATATAAAGACAATCAAAGTCATATATATTTTTGGTTTGAAAAATTACCAATACAATATTGCTGATATTAGTGGACCAAAAGCTGTTTTAATGAAATATTAAAACAATGTTAGCTACCTTTCAAAGAAACACTTTTGAATGGATTGTTTTAAAAAGACCGTAAAAACGTCGTTCACAAACATTCAGCCTTCCTGCTTGTCATGGACTCAGTTAGTGACGGACACAGAAGAGGCACTTCAGGTAATTCTGCTCCCGTTGCGCATCATGCCGTGGTTATTATTCGTCGTCCCCTCCGCAGAGCAGCAGCATGGCCTTACGGTAGTCACCAGAGGTGTCTCCCTGAAAACAAGAGTAAAGGGGAACTTGTTCACATGTGTGAGGAGTGTGTGCACACGGTAGGGATTTCACGACTACTTTTTACTAGTTGCCAAATTTTTCATAATAATAGTCGATTAGTCTTTTTAAAATAGTCTTTTACCTATTTACCTATATGTAAGAAAGACTTCTAGGTAACAATGAAAATTGTATTTTTTTATTAAATTAATTAGGATAAATTTTTAATACAACATAGCTAAATTAAGATATAAATGTAAATACATGATTTAATAAATTATTTTACTAATATTTGTTTACAATATTTACAATAATTGTTGCTGCTAACTGCTGCCAACATCGCCGACTAGTGGTTATAGTATTCCACTAGTCGACTAGTTGGTGAAACCCCTAGCACACGGTGGTATATATACATTGTGTGTTCTTTAACTATGTGATACACACCATAATCATGGAATGCAGGGAGCAAGCGAACATTCTCCTGAACTCGGTTCTGATGTCCATCATGTCCACCTCGCTGCGAGACACCATCACTCTGATCAGGGTCTGGTCATCAGTCCCTGCTCCCTGCAACACACACACACACACACGGTGAGAGGGAACCAGTCTGAGATCTGAGTTGAGGCGTGTGTCAAGCAATGGTCAGTGCAGACAGTACATTATTACAAACAACTGCAACTTGTGCCGTGTCAATGCTGTTGTTGCATTGTTAATCCTGTCTTTGGCAGTTTACTTTTCACGTTCAGCATCAGTGTCCATCCAGTGGCCGGTGTGTTCATTACCTTCATGGCGTAGTACACGGTCTCAGCAAAGTAGGCGGGCACGCTCCTGGCACACTTCACTACAGGAGGCACAACATCAAGAAGGGAGGGAGACATTAGAGACATTTACCAATGATGGTTATGAGCAAGTTAAGATACACTATCAGGGGCCTGGATTTATCAAGTGTCTCAGAGTAGGAAATCGGTCCCAACTGCCGAAAAATTGGTCCTACTTCTAAGGGTAGGAGTAAAAGTATTTAATCAACTCGAGCGATGTCCCAACACACGGTTTCACCACGCAGCTGTAATGGCTGCCGCTCGCCCCAGACAAGATGGGTCACAAAAATGAGCCCCTCTCTATCCAAAGATATCTCTTGTTTGTTCTCAAGCGCTCCCGGCATCTCTCCTCCTTCGGAAGGTACACGCTTGTCTGTGAAGCGTGTTAATAATTACACGCTTGTCTGTACTCGACATAATAAATAACTTATTAAAGAGGAAGCGTTTGGATAGAGATCCATTTTATGACCGATCTCGTACAGGAAGAGATTACATCATCTAAGTTCCTTGAGAAACCGAAACAAATGTTCTCATAACACGATAATATAATACTAAGATTCATTCATTTCCGCTCAACGTGAAGTGATGCAAAGAGCTCAATGCTTTTCTGCAAATTTCTGGTTTCCCTGGAAGCATAGGTGTCGCGGATGGCAGCGTATTAAGGTCAATTGAGATGACGGCTCATACATTCTGAAAATAAAACACTACAAAAATAGTTACAGTATTAATATGTCCGACTGTTGTGAAACGTCATTCACTCTGAAAAGAGAGATCCTACTCCTCACCGACAGCGAGTGGAGGAAGCTTTGTAACTTTTATGTCCTACTCCGAGGTAGTAATGTTTTTTACTCCTTAACAAACTTTCAACTCGATTCCTCGGAGCGATTCAGACACTTGATAATACAGGCCCAGACTCTTTAAACTGTAACTTGGTCACATATTATGTAATCTCTGTTTATGTGTGTGTGTATTTCGTACCTACGGCAAGCAGCAAGGCTCTCAGATTTCCAGACGTCTCCCTCTGAATGCTTTCCTCCATCTCAAATCCAGCCAGCTTCATGTAGGAGGCAAATACTGAAACACATATTCAGTAAAACTCGAATTAATCAGCATTCGTAAAATGCAATTATCTCTACCATTGCAAACACACTCACAAACACACACACACACACACACACACACACACACACACACACACCACAAGACATCACCCCTGTTCTGATAACTGCACAGGAACCACACCGACCTTTCCTCAGATGTTCTGCGCTTCTGTTGCCCAGGATGGTGACAAACTGCTGCTCATCAGTTCCAAACTTCTCCTCGCCAGCCTTGAACAGAGCCTGCGACAAAAGAAACACACATTCTGTGTTTTAACATCAAATCTGGTTTGTTCCTTCAATAACTGAGAAGAAAATTATTTTAAGAGGAGCATTGACATATTTAACTTAATATGTAATTTCTGCCGCTAGGGGTCTCTCAATCAAAACAATAACAAAAAGATGGAGTCTGATGATGTCAGAATCAGCGTGGGATCATGGGAGCTGTAGTCTTCATTTGTCATGTGTACGCTTTACGGGGACTGCTTCTGTGACAGAATGCACAACAAATGGCAATAAATAATCGTGCTCTATCAAACAATAGTTAGTAGAGTAATAGTAGAGAAATACAAACAATAGTGGAGTAGAAAAAAAAGTTTGGAAAAATAAAAAGTCTGACGAACACCCGGTGTTCCCGGTGTTGCCCCGGAAGTTCTAGCAGTAGAGGGGGTAAAGGGGACAGACGCCATGACAGGTGACCTGATGAAACGCTCCGTTACCAACATTAAAATGACAGATTTATCTGGGTTTGAAAATTGTTGGAAACATTTGGGATAACGTAAGTACACAAGTCAACAAAATATATAACATAGCTCTAGTCATTTTTAGACATTTTAATGCGGAAAAGTTACATATTGTACCTTTAAGAACTATATATTTAAAATATATAAATGGTTGGTTGGGTAAGATTTTAAATTGACAAGATTAAATTACTGATCAGCATCAAATAAATACTATGTTTTTATATTTCTGGTTAATAGTTCCAGGCTTCCACCCTTTAGGTTTGCCCTTGTCCTTCAGTGCCCGATGCAGGCGTCAGAGATGTCAGATAAATATTTTACAGCTCAAGGGTTGCAGACACGTGCATCCACACCTCAAAAACACACAAACATTCAAACATGCAAAGTACAAGGCCAGTGTTGATCCCAACATCACATGCATGTGACAGTCACACACGATGGCAAAAAAATACAAACACACCATTGATTCAGAAGTTGTTTTTTTTCACCCTTCTGAATCTTCACTTATTTACTTTACTTATTTACAAATCCTCCCGTGGATTCAATAATCATAAGTATGACAAACAAAATAAAACTATTAACTAAAATAAATAAAATTTAACTCACCTGAGCATCACTCTCAATGTTTCCATCCTGTACCCCCTGCTGCCTGCTAGCCTGAGGAGAAGCGGTAAAGTGCTGTGAGAAGAGGAGAGGAGAGGGAGGAGAAGGAAAGGAAAGATACGGCAGGGAACGGAGGAGAAGAAATGGAAAGGGACGTGAAAGGAAAGGAAAATAAAGAAGAGGGGCGAGGGACGAGACAAAACTAGAGGAGGAGAGAAAGGGGAAGGGGTTGAGAGGAGGAAGGAAACCAGAAGAGTGAAAAGGAGAGGAGCGTAAACGTACCTGGAGCAAGATAACCAGCAGCCTCTTGAAGTGACCGGAGGTATCCCCGGCTACATCCTCCTCCAGGTTATCATCATACTCTGAAACACACACACACACACACACACACACACACACACACACACACACACACACACACACACACACACTGTTTTTAACTGTTCACAAGCACCAGATCTTAATGCTATGGGGCTAAAACACATAGTTCTGGAATTTTTTGTCTATTTTGTTTAGCTTCATGCATTTTAATTCAGTTTTATACTGTTCCTGTCTAAACCAACTCAAGCTTCTACTGTTACGAGCTAAGGTGATAGATACGATAGATGTAGATATCCACTACTTCTAGCAAGTTCCTTCTTGACATTGATTGCAAATATATGGCACATCAGAATAACATTTTTGACAATGCAGCATTACATATTAGATAATTACTGTAGAAAGAACAAGCAATGCACTTGGGTAAAATAGATGTTGTTATTTCTTGCTTCTGATAAATAGTTACTGATCGTAACTGTGTTGTCACTAGTGTTTGGTGCTTTTGTTGCTTGGATAAAATATTAAAGGGTCTCAAAAGTCATTGATACTCACTCATTGAAAATATCTAAAGCACCTAGTACTAACCAAAATAGATTTAATTGTACAATAATGCCTTCAGTAAAAATCGATATATCTCAGACAAAAAACAGTGTGTGTGTGTGTCTCGTTACCCTCTCTATAGGCAGCAACAATGTCCTTGATCTGCTTTGCTGTTCTGGAGGAAAGTATCTCCACCAGAACCTTCTCGTCCGTCCCCGCACCCTAGAGGCCAACCAGGGTAAAGTCAGGTTAGTAATTTAATAGACAGTTTATTGATTTATTGATTTATTGATTTATGCGACTTTCCGTTTGTGTGGACCTCTGATCTCTCAGTCGCAGTACCAACCTTAATGGCGTCACGCAGCATTGTCACATCATAAGCAAGGGGTGGAGTCATCAAAGCCACAATGAGGGACTCAAATTTCCCACCGAGCTCCCCCTTCAGGTCATCTACAAGATCCTGAGAAGGAGAAGACCTCAGCTTGTTAGATGTGTTGTCTTGTTGAGCACGTGCATGGCATCTATCCTTTAATAACCAACGTAATTGTTGTTTGGAGGCTGTGCAGCCTTGTCACGCTGTGCAGTGTGTGGATATAATTTGTTTTAGTCCAATTTGGCTATTGTTGGACCTGGTCAGAGACAGAGTTCTCGTGGTGTTGCGGGTGTTGGTGATGTTGCTCATGGTCATGCGTTACTGCTGTTTTGTGTCGCACGCCAAACCTTTCCGTGCAGGGTCTTGTAGGTGGCTTTAATCTGCTGCCTCTGGGAGTTGCTACGAGCTGTCAACAACTGCAGGATCGTGTCCTCGTCCGTCCCTATGGCAACAACCACCATCGTTACACACCAAGCCAATTTTGTTGTCAACTAGTGTTCCCACAACAGGGTATAACTTAAACTTAGATCTATACGTAAACAGTGGCTTTTTGTCAACAGAAACACTTCAGCTGTATAATCATACTGCCCATGACTTCTGCATAGCCTATATCATCATTGAGGTTTTGGTTTTGCTCAGACTAAATATCACTGTTTCCATTATGTATGAGTCACATGTGGTGGGCTGGGCTCCCTGGAGAGAACTGTGATGACTCCTCAACACGGTTATTTGCATGTCAGGAAAGTATTGACCGACCAAACTTCAGCAGGTGGCTCACAAATATCGAATTACGAGGTGTTGACAGAAATCCTATAAGCTCAGAAGGAAAGCACACACAGACAAGGATGCAGACCACACACACACACGTAAATATTACCCAGTCCTTTCATGGCCTTGAACAAGGCCGCAGCATCCTCGCTGGCATTGAAGTTTGCGATGGCCTTCACAGTTCCTTTGCCGGACTGCAAAAATGGAAATAAACAGCAGTTTGATTCAGATAGGATGCTCGTTAAAATAGAATAATATTGACAAAACCACACCTCATTTAGGCTCATATCCAAAATACATTACAGTGTCAATTTGATTTCTGATATGATTTAGTTGTTATAAATATGACACATGGTGTGATGTTTTCACTAAAGAAAAACATATACCATAGTAAACAAGGACCATGACACAAATGGAAAAGCCACATGAGACTTCTGTAAAGAAGATATATTACTTCTCTTGGAAGAAATCTAAATTGCCTCTCTTAAAAATCTTTGTGGTTAAAGCTTTATTCATCAGCATTTAATTATTCAATATAAGAATGAATATGTGAATAATGTCTAAAGTAATGTCTACACCTGAGACATATCTCTCTCCTGAAGTCCATACTGTCAACGTGGGAACAGAGCTCCTCAACACAGCTCAATTACTTCCAGGCAAACACAGAACCCAGCTGCCTGTAACTCATGCACATGCACATATCTGCACATAATTACAAACAGACAAACACCTATCTACAGTTTTCACCTCTATTCGGCAGGTTTACTAGCTGCATTGTTTCTCAATATGCAGCGCTTTTTTACTTGCAGGAGATCATTATTGTCTCAGAAACTTTGAGAAGACCAATCAACATTGTTTTCCACTAAAAGTACTTGCTGCTGTAACTGCAATAACTGGGTCTAAAAAAACCTAGGCTATAGAATTTTGGGAGGGTGATGGTGATTGGGTGATTTAGGGTTAGGGTTAGGGTTAGTGTTTAGAGAGGAAAACCACGGGAATGTGTCTGGAATGGGCCACGGCCCACAGAATTCCGACCCTGGATATTTGACAAAATGAGGAATGGCACAGGCGACGTTATTATAACAACAATGATTCTGTCTTGTCCACGTGAGGAATGCCCGAACGTCTAGGCTCTCCTCTAATTCTCGTAGTCACACAGAGGTGTATTGAGCACCACGAGCTAAATCGAATCAAGATGCACAAGCTCCTGAGTCAAACCGATAAACAAAAACATTTAGAGAGAGAGGACAGACCATTAACCAGCAATGAGCTAAAACACATAGGAATCCTATATAATCCCATTAGAACAATGTTCAAGAGGTGGTCGAAGCCCTGCAGCTTGCTCCGCGTTGCGTCGTGAGACACAAGCTGAGACTTGACTTGGGGTCGGGGGCTTGTAACGTACAACCGTCTTGTCAACACACCGCGCGGCAGATCTATATCACTGCTTTACGGGCATACGGAGAAGCCAGCCACACGGCTACCGATACCGTTGTCACGGGAACTCTCTACAATCCAAGCAGTCGCGCTTCCTCTACAAACAAATCATAAAGTGTCCGTCAACATAACAGTGTCGTGCGTAATACTGAAATGTGATGCGTATATGACCTTTCCAAACATACCGTATGTATTTAGTGTTAATGATATTAGTTATATGTCACACACTTAGGCTCCTCCACGCCGCTAAAGGACCTGGTCAGCATCCAATGAGGTTTTAGCCCGTTAGCATACGGCGAGAGAGCGACAATACTCACTTCCACCTTTGCAATCGTCAATTATTTTTACGGCAATAGTACGGCAACTGCGCTGTATTCTTGCGAATGTTAGACAGCACCGGGTCCCCTTTAAGAGAGGGAGGCTGCCAAGAAAATGGGAAGTTAGGAGCGAGCGAACGAGCGAGAGATCCACCCAAGTGAAGCCCACAGTATGAGTCACACACACTTTACGTTCCAAACTTCCCCAGATGCAGTGAAGCCACACACACACACACACACACTCACTCTCTCTCTCTCTCTCTCTCTGCTCCCCTCCCCCCCCCCCCCCTCTCCTCTCTCTCTCTACATACAAAGTTGCCAATCTGGACTTTTTGGAGGGTGAAAATTTGAGCATTTTTCTGTTGTCAGTGAGTTACACGGTGTAGATAAACTCCCACTTTACGGCAGAAAAAGCGGGACGGTTATGTAATGTAAAATCTCAGTGGGCGTCGCCTCCTTTTTGATGTCAGGGGATCAAACGGGGAGTCAGATGTTTGCGTGAATAACGGATTTTTAAACATCTGGGCCGGTGTATAAAAGGGTTATTAACGGTTATTAACCTCTCTACTGCCGGATAAATAGACACGACTTACCATTCTCAGAGGCGTTTGGGTTGTATTCTACGGAGAAAATGAGCCTGGAACGAAACGCATGAAATAGATTAAAACAACAACAAACAACAAAAAAAACAACCGTTAAAACTTTCTCCGAGTGGCCGTTAATCACTTTAATACTGAATATAACGTGGAATAGTTTGGATGGCAAGTCGCTAGCCCTGACGTGGCTGTTTGTCTAGACAGGTAGGACTCGTCCCCGTCACCTGGATAATAAATAAACAATCTTGAAAATCTCTGAATAAATACAAATAGAAGCGTTTTTAGAGTCATTTGCCGGCTGCCGCCCAATAAACTTACCGTGGGGTGGTGTGCACGCGGAGAGCGCGAGGAGGGCGAGTCGAGAGGAGGAGAGAGCGCGAGAGCGAGAAGAGAGAAGAAGGACGCTCGAGCCCCAAAGCCAGCAACAAAACTCCGCGGCGTGCGCGTGAGGGGCAGACCACACCCTGGTGACTAAACACCTCGCGCACGGTACAGCTCCTCGGGAATTCTGGGAAATGTTGTTTTTTTTGGTTGGTTTTTTTTTGAAAATTTTGTAAATGGTTGTTATGGAGGCCCAGAGGGGACTCAATGCAGATGAAAATGGAAATTTGAAAATGGAAATGTAATTCCACAATGGCGTTATAATTTTCCACATGTCTGTGTAATAATCCAAATTTTTATTTTTATTTTCGCATACTCGTGTGGGCGTTCTATGACCGTATTAAAATAAAAATGGAGAAACTGTTTGACATTTAATTACTAAAGTCGTACCCCACTGTACAGTGGACAATATTCAAATGTGAATTCAAATTTGAAAATTAAAATGCAAAATGAACAATGTAACCTCATTTTCCATTGATGCAAGCGATATTTAAGTCACAATTAAAATGCAATTTTCTAACAATTTGAATACGAAAATGAACCCCAACAATTTGAATATTGGACAATATTCAAATGCAATAAGCGAAACAACTCCCCCCAGTGTATTGCATTTGCATTTACATGTCATCACCTCTTTTGGGGACAAAATTCAAAGTTGAAAATGCAATCTGTCAGTCCATGTAATGTGGATTTCAGTGGGCGTCGCCTCCTTTTTGATGTCAGGGGAGTCAGATGTCTGCGTGAATACCAGATTTTTTACATCTCGACCGGTATCATATAATTGGGTTATTAACGGTTATTAACATCTCTACTGCCGGATAAATAGACACGACATTACCATTTTCAGAGGCTTGCGTTGTGCTCTACGGAGAAAACAAGTCTGTAACAAACTCCATTAAAAAGATGAAAACAAAAAAAAAACTTTTTAACTTTCTCCAAGTAGACGTTACTAACTTTGAATACTGAATTTAACTTCTAAATTGTTAGAAATTTTCATTTTAATTATAATTGTGACCTAAATATTGCTTGCATGAATGGAAAATGAGGTTACATTGTTTATGTTGCATTTTCATTTTCAAATTTGAATTAACATTTGAATATTGTCCACCGTACAGCGGGGTACGACTTTGAAAATTAAACGTCAAACAGCTTTTCCATTTTCATTTTAACAAGGTCATAGAAGGCCCATACCAGTATGTGAAAATGCAAATGCAAATTGGATTATTACATTTTCATTTTGACTCAAATAACACACACATATGTGGAAAATTATAATGCTATTGTGGAATTACATTTGAATTTGAATTTACCCCCCTATGGGCTTCCATATGGTTATGGTGTAAGATATAAAATGACAATGTAGGTTTCTTTTTTGTAAATTGAATTATTACAATCCTAGAGAGGGAGCGGAAGGAGAATAGAGAGTGGAGAGACCGAGAGAAGGCTTGAAAAAGAAGGAGATAAGGGAATAGGGAAAGAGAAAGAAAGAACGAAAGAAAGACTATTAGTGGTTAACTGAATAACCGAGAGCCTTTTTTTTAAAACTAGTATGTTCTTCTTACCATTGTTTTTCACTTTAAATCATTAATTTCTGTAAATGATTCACTCCCAAATGTCGGTACAGCACATTGAGCTGCAAATCTTGTATGAAAGGTGCTTTACAAATAAAGTTTATTATTATTATTATTATTATTTTAAATGCAGTGGTTAATACAGTCACAATGAAAAGTTTACAACTTTGTTCGAGGTTGAATCCCAATTCGATTATTTTTAGATGTTACTGATTGAAAAATAAATCCATGTACAGTACGAGTAGAATACATACAAGTAATATGACTTAAAAACACGACACGACTTGAAAAACACGACTTCGGGTATTGAAACATGAACACAAATACACACAGGCAAAGCAAAATCTCCCATTAGGAGGAGCTATGGGAGTATCGTTCTCAGGGTTTGGAGTCATCTTTTGCGTCCATGGCGCCGTAATTCTCGTAATAAGAACCACAGTAGCACAGCCAATAACAAACCGATGAGGACAAAAACACAGCTGTACACCGCTAAGCTCCATCCCCAGCCTGTGGTTAAGGGAGGCCCTCTGGACACCCCACGAAAATGCACAGGGACGTACATCGGTTTATCTTCCAGAGACAATAGAAGTCAAAGATCCTCCTGATCCCTTTTGGCCGATCCTCCAGAAGCACATGGGGTTAATCTAGTGCCCGGTGAAATATTCCATCGTTATTGTCCTTTTACTGTCCTTATCGTTCTCTCGGCCCGTGAAGCCTGGGTGCATCCTGCCTTGTCAATGATTAAGAAATGTGTCACTGCAGATAAGAATATTCATTGCCCGGAACTCCACAACCCAGATAAGAGCCGAGATAAAGTCATTGATCGCTGAAGCAAATATCATCCCGGTGGCGTCTTCAAATCTTGAGTCTGTGTCCTGTGGCTTTGGCATCCATTCTTCCCTTTAGAGCAGAAAAGTCAGCAACAGAATGTAGAACGAGTGGGGTCTCTCTCCCGTCGCCTGTCGTCTCATCCGGTGCCCTCCCTAAAAAACATCATCCCCGACCTAACCTATGTGTATCAACCCATTCAATCACTTGGATACACACCACATCCATTCACAATCCTCCACAAAAACCCTTGCTCTCTCTCTCTCTCTCTCTCTCTCTCTCTCTCTCTCTCACACACACACACACGCACACACACACACACACACACACACGTACACCCGCAGGTATGTGCAATCAATACCATCTGGATTGTCCTATCTTCACTTCTGATTACATTGAATTCCCTGCATCCCACGTTAGATTACAATCGCTGAAAGAATAAACGATTCAGGAACGCAGTGTTTTCCATACATCTTTCAGACACATATCAATGACATTTTTACTTCCAGACATTAAAAAGACAAACAGGGCCCGTTTAAAAATAGCTGAAATAATTTTAAATAGCAGCAAAATGATTCCTGCACTGCCCAGATGAGCTGAACAGTATTGAAAGTAGGTAAATCCTACTTTCAATTTTCCAAACGAAGTCCTCTGCAGATAGATAAATTGTGCATGCGTGATTTATTTTCAAGCCATTTTCAATATCCAGACAAGTGATATTCTATAAATGTTATTTTTTCATGTAAGGTTAAGACTTGCATCCTCAAATTGTCTCTACTTGCATTCTCCATCACTTGTTGCACCTGTTCTTTTCAAGTGAGCAATTAAGCGCGGAACAACTTATGTGGACAACCTCATTTATAATATCGACGCGACAGAATGCTGCCCGATATGCCCTGTGGAACAGGAGGGACGTAAATTGTAATGAGATTGCTCTTTGACAGTGATGATGCATTGCCTCGTGGTAGCTATAATGACACTGTGGTCATTTAACTCCAGCCTAACAATCTTAACCGGAACAATAGCCAGACTATGGCTCCGAGTAAGGATTACCCCTGACACAGGACTCTGCTGGCGTCTGGCAGCAGAGTCCTGTGTCAGAGCAAAGTAAAAATAGGAGTAGACCCTCAGTGCTGATGGTCCTTCTTATCATTTGAAATTTTTGATAATTGATGATAATTTGTGAAAAGAACCACATTAGCAGATTCATTTTAGTTGGGTGGTCTGGTGTTGTTCACAAAACTTGAATTCTTGTCGAAAAGTATTCTGGTTCCATATATTACTTTGGTTTTCATTATTTGTCGAGACATGTTGATTGTGCAAATACTGCCATGTTATTCCAGTACATCTCAAACGACTGAGCCAGTCTGTGTCCTACGTCTTGTGTGCTTGTTTAATGAACAGGTTTGCCATTTTTCAACCCAGGCCTCATTAAAATGTTGGTTCCTATCATTTATAACTGTTCTGAACACAACCTTGCTGAACGCTTTCCTATCGAGGAACCGCTCTGCAAACATTTAAACCATAAAAATAAAAATAAAAATTATAAATAAAATAAATAAATAATAATGCATATAATCTCTCTCTTCCAAAATGGGAAAGCTCACAATATAGTCAGACAGTCTCGCACATTATACCAGAACAAAAAAGTGTCTGTCGGGTTTTTCAGGGTTTTATTGACTTTTGCGCACTTCTGCAAACCAGCTCTTTTGGCTACAGCCACGCTTCATTTTTATCCCCAAGAGTGACGGCAAACCAGCGCAGTAGTACAAAATAATTATGGGCTCGTAATGGCATTATAATAATAAAACAACTTTTGATACATTAATGGCACGTTCCCCTCTGCGCAATATATTCAATCTGCCCCAAAGCCATTTCTTCAGATTTCTACAAATTCGCAATTATATTAGATCCAATGCAACTACCTTTCCTAGTGCACCTAATAGCACCCAGATGCAATCTTTGTTTTCTGTTGATCCTTCGTCTAGGGTCATATCAAATATCTATAACCACATGTCTAAACAATTCGATATATCCCTAGATTTTCTGACATCCACTTGGGAGGAGGACTTGGGCATTGGCTTAACGGAGGCGCAATGGATAGAGGCACAGGAGGGTGTACACTCAGCATCCACTGTATATGTACTAGGCATGGTCTTATACAGTTCAGGGTGTTGCATCCTCTCCATCTTTCAAAGGTCAAGCTTTCTAAAATGTACCCGAAAATTGATCCCTTACGTGACCGTTGTGGGATATTTCCTGCCACGTTGGGGCACATGTTCTGGCTATGCCCAAAATGATCAAATTTCTGGAACAGTTTGGGTGGAGCCTGACCCAATGTTGGCTGTATACAGGGTACTGGGAGAGGATAGTCACTTTCACGGTAGCAAGGTTCATCACCCTTTTAGCACGCAGATTAATTCAATTAAACTGGAAACAGGCACAGCCTCCCACTTAGACTACGTTGATCAAAGATGTTATGCAACACCTTAAACTGGAAACACTCAGATTCACATTACGAGCTTCCATTGACAAATTCTATAAGACCTGGCAACCCTTCATTGATCATGTAGAGGCTAGGCAGTAAATATCCCTGTAACTCTTTGCTCCAATAACTAATTCATGCCTAATTTAAAATGACAATCATCATGAGAAGCATCTTTGCGCCTTGATTAATACTTATACTGTATTGTATATGCATTGTATGTGTCTTTTTGTTTTCATGTCTGTGTATGCAAATTCTGTGTTGTTTGTAATATTTTATATAATCTGTATTTAAAGTGTACTCTGTCTTAACTAAATTACCAATAAACAGACATTTAAAAAAAGTTAGCACCCTTAGAGAATGTGCAATAATGACTCTTTTGATCATAGCTTCACTGTTATCTCCCTATATACTGTATGAATTAGTATTACACATATGGAGGTTTAGACTAAATCATATCTAACAATGAAAAATCTTCTCAGATTGTGGTTCCAAAGAGAAGAATTTATCAAATGTGTGTGGCCTAACACGTATCAAATTGGGGCTCTTTGAAAAAGAATGATGCTGTACTGTATTGTTTCTTGCTGTTTGCCATGTCTGTTATGTACTACCGTAACTGTGGTGTCAATAGAGAAGCTGACGTAACATTGCCGGAGCAAGCCGCCATATTGGGAGGATCATTTGCATTGACTGTGAATGTCGGACGGCAAATGTTTGAGTTAAAAGACGTCTTGGAAGTCTTGTTCGGTGAAAAACTGCCACAGAAAATCTTGCAACCATCTTGTGTGAAACCTTGATCCTTCTTCTTCTCCCTTCCTTTCTCCATTTTTGTACATTTCGTATATTTTAGCTATTTCAATATGCGACTGAATGGAAGCGATCCTCCCAAAATGGCGACCGGAGTCCATAGCAACCCATAGCAACCGTCAAACTTCACATTCTCGATTGTGCCCGAGCACTTTTTCGGAATCGGGGGGATCGATTCCATTATTCGAAAAACGAATAAAATAAAATGAACCAACTTCAATACAAATTCAATAATCAATTCAATTCGAATAAAATAAAACGACTCCCTGGTAGGAACCTTTGAGCTTGAGCACTTGTTTCTCTCCACCAGAGTAGGAGGCGCACACGTGGCGTCACGCTCATTGGATGCGCTGTTTGTTGAGCCAAAGTGAAGCGACTGTTTTTAACGTTTACGTGCTTTGTTGTTTATAATTTCGTGTTCGGGACAAGTTCGATAGCACAACTCATCCGATTACAACTTGCTATTAAGTTGTGTCCCCTCTTCCGGGTCCTGGTGCATGGCGTCCGTCCCTCCCCCGCTCCGGGTGCTCTGTATCCACGGCTACCGTCAGAACGGCGGCTCCTTCCGGGAGAAGACCGGCGCTCTGAGGAAGCTCTTAAAGAAGCACGTGCAGCTGGTTTATGTCAACGCGCCGCACCGCGTGACACAAGCTTGCAGCTGTGAGTACATCTCATCAGTCTACTTTATTTATATTATTTTATTTTATTTTTCAGGTTTATTTCATTTAAAAAAACATTATTTGTCATTTGCACATATGAACATATATGCAAATGACAAATAATGTTTTTTTAAATGGGAGTAAAAAAAAAAAAACATTGAGATGCGTGCATTTGTAGTCGTTTCCTCACATGTGTCTATTAAGTTGAAAGGCTCATTTTATTCGATGTTCGATATCATTTGTTTTTAAAAAGAAAAGTCAGGCGGTACAAGCGTAAAGTTGTACCGCAAAAGCCACAAAACTCCAAAAATAAATTTACTTTTTTCAAAATTGATTGTGGTTTCAAATTGAGCGTACTTTCGGACACAAAAAGAGCGTAGCGTCGTTGACTAGCGGTGAATAAAATACACGGTATTATGTGCTGTGTCAAACACAGGGATGAGCTATATATCGATATTGTTACACGAATAGAGCTACAACGATTAATCGATTAGTTGCTAACTATTAAATTAATCGCCAACTATTTTGATAATCGGTTAATCGTTTTTGAGTCGTTTTTTTACGAAGGAAATTTCCAAATTCCAGTTTCTTAAATATTTTCTGTTTTTTGGTTTTTATTTAATTTTTTAAGTCCTGTGTGACAGTAAATGGAATATCTTTGGCTTGTGGACAAAACAAGACATTTGAGGACGGCACCTTGGGCTTTGGGAAACGGTGATCGACATTTTTCAGCAATTTCTGACGTTTTATGGACAAAACAACTAATCGAGAAAATAATCGACAGATTAATCGATAATGAAAATAAATTCGAGACTAGGTATCGTCTGGGATTTTGATTATCGTGATATTGTCAAATTCTTTAAGGCTGCATTATAGTACAAGCACCAATAGTCATCTCGATATAGAGGTATCAGTCCAAAAAATAGACGTTGTGATGTTTGATTTAGTCAATATTGCCGAGGCCTAGTCAAACATGTGGATTTTGACATGTTGTAATAACGGATGAGAGCTGGTCTGGTCAGGGACTGCGGAGAACTGAGACTATCCTCATCGTGTCTCATCAAACCTTTCCTAAATATTTTTCTAATCCTCCCATCAGCTCCTGAGGAGAAGGGGCTCGATCGTGACGGGGATGACGACCCCCGGGGCTGGTGGTTCTCCGACATCCAGGCGCGGAGTTTCAACGCCCAGCAGCGTTGCGAGGAGAGCCTGGGGCTCGACGAGAGCGTGAGCGCTGTGAGAGAAGCCTTGAAGGACCTCGGCCCGTTCGACGGCATCATGGGTTTCAGCCAGGGAGCCGCTTTGGTGCCGATGCTGTGCTCGCTTCAACAACAGAACCCAGAGCCGGAGTTCAGCTTCCGCTTCGCCATCGTCGTCGCCGGGTTCCGAAGCGCGTGCGAGGAGCATCAGAAGTTCTATGACGCCGCTCTCTCCATCCCGTCCCTGCACGTGTTTGGGTTGGAGGACAGAGTCATACCCGACGCAATGAGCAGGGAGCTCCTTCCGTCCTTCCAGGACCCTCAGGTGCTGACGCATCCCGGTGGCCATTTTGTGCCGGCTGCATCCGCTCACAGACAGATCTACCAGGACTTCCTCAAAAGGTTCCAGTGAGACTAGACGTGCATTGTGATGGTTGGATGCAACCAAAGAACGAATGGGTAAAGTTTAATCCGGAGGCTCAGAAGCCAGAAAGTAATGACTTTGATTGTCATTATTGTGTCGTAATGAATTGAAAAAAATAAAGTGAAAATAGATAGAACGTATTGATTTGTTTGTCTAGTTCTTTATATCTGTTGCCCCACCAACATGAATGTACATGTTGTGTTGAGCCTTTACAGCAAGTTAAAACTCTTCTACGTTTAGACAAAAAACAAAAACAAAAAAAGCAGTAGATCACAAGATTAATTGGATTCCAACAGTTAGGTAATAAAGGTAAGTATAATGTTAATATTTTTTTCAGCCTAACAGCCATAATTATAAAACAAGACATCATAAAATGAGTTAAGTAGCTTAGTTTAGTATTCAGGTAAATATATGCTAAATAATAACAAGGATGTATTTCACAATAACTAAAAACATTTTCTCCAAATCAGGTAAATCCTCCCTCAGCTTGTTATAATAGCACATTTGTAAAAAAAAAAAAAAAAAACCATGAAATGCTCAAATAAATGATCCACCAAAACAATATTGTGCTCTGAAATACTATTACTTGCACATATTGCCGCTCAAATGAAGGGTTGACGACAAAAAGGATGGCACTGGGTAGATGCTTCTCTATCAACACACGGTCAACCCCCTTCTAATGCTGGTGAAAAAAGGACCGCTTACTTCTTGCTGGAGTTAAAAACTTGCCAGATACAACAATCGGCCCATTCCGTTCCTTGGAGGTTGGAGTGGAGAAGAGTTTTAATTTGACAACGTGACGACAGCACTGAGAGATAACGGTACAACGTGAGCGGTATGATCACATTTGACCGTGAAGCAAATGCCAAAGTACGGCCGTTCTCATAAAACGTCACTGGAGCAGATGGAGACCGGACACATTAATAATAAACGGAGGAAATTTCCTCAACCGAATGTTTATCTTTATAAGAAGACTCGGAAGAACGGCTGGTTTTTCCGACCTCAGACGCAATGAATGTGTACGGCACCGTACCGAGTGGGAGTTGTGTTTTACAAACGGTTATGGTCTGTGAGTCATTTCTTGAATTTTTACTGCTGAACAAATTCAAGCCGCTGGGATTCAAACGAAAAGGGGTCAAAAGGCGGTTATGGTGAACGGGTTTAACATTTATAGTTTTTCCCAATTGCTTACACACTAAAATTGGAACTTGAAACGGAATCACTGAAACCTGAAACTCGTGTACCAAATCCCAAAACCAAGTCTGCAAAATTGCAAACACTCAGTTTTCAATTCTAAATCACACTTTTTGCAAAACACTACACACAGTTCTTATTAATTATGTGCTTTAATTGTTCACTTATGAATCTGCTGCACAGTACAGTTTTATTTTATATTTTTTTATACAGAAAACCCTTTTTCTTACTGAATGTTTTTCCTGGTTTTCTCCTGTTGGGTATGTAAAGTGTTACATACAAAACACAAGTGTTCCAAAATACTGCATTTTGGAAAAACTAAATAAAT
>OMKR01048111.1:0-13343 GCA_900302355.1 Cyttopsis rosea | reverse complement strand
TTTCTCGGCGGGGGGGGGGGGGGGGGGGGGGTGCGAGAAGGAAGCCCTGTTGCTTGGACACCGTTGCCATGGCAGCTTCATTTATTTATTTATTTATTTTCCTTTATCGGTAGCGACTGCCCTTGATCTCCGCTCCGTCACTCGAGTGGTTGTGGGACCGAAGTATTCATGCCATGGGCACTTTTCTATCGCGGGGGAGAGATGAGGCAAAGGAGGAGCAGATCGAGAGGGGAGGAGCCATGGAAGGTGGGATGGGAAGGTGGCTGAGAGGAGAGTACTGTAGTTGAAATGTCAACAAAATACTGGAAAGGGGTTAAACGTGAGAGAGAGAAAGAGAGAGAGAGGCCACGGCAGAGAGCAGAACAATGGGAATGCCAGCGCTCTTGCTTGGTGCCAAAAGGGGAGAGGGAGAGCTAGTGTGGTTTGTCGCGTGCAACCATATGTACCGGCAAGCAGGTAGAACATGGGAGCAAGCTCCCTCATTTGTTTCTGTCATGGCTGATAAATGACATTTCATCCTCGGCTCTCTCTCACTCTCTCTCTCTCTCTCTCTTCCCCCAAAGTCTTCTCGACTTCCCCTCCTTGGCCAACGCCACCACCATATAGCCCCACCCCCACCGCCCCCAATCCCTCTTGCTTCCCTCTGGGCCTCCCCTTCCGAGTCCAAATCTGAGTCTGCGGCAGGAGGAGAAGGATAGAGATGGCTCCATTTTGGACTTTTTTTTTTTTTAAGTGGAACCTGCGCCACACACACACATGAGAACTTATAAATTATTCAATTGCAACTTGAATTGGGGGTCCAGATGAAAGCTTTTATGCAGTATCCAAAAATATTGGTAAGCTTCAAAGTGCCGGCAGTCTTAGCTGGCTTAGGAGAAGCCAGAGAGTGTAAGGAAGTACGATTTCAGTCCAATTTACTTGCTAAGGGTCCTCAACTTGGCCTACATGCATGAGTCTCGAGCCCCTTTTACGCAGCCTGTCCAAGCCGGCATCGTTGTGCCTTCATTCCGCATCGCTGCTCTGTATAAAAGGTACGGAGACGGAATGGGGGAGCAGAGATGACCCACCTCTGTACCGCCGGCGGAGGTAGTAACAGAGGCGTCCATTATGGAGTTCGGTATGGAGTCCCGGACGCAAGAAGAGAATGTTAATAAATCAGTGAACATTTTCAATCTGTCCTAATAATAAATATAATAATAAAATAGTAAAACAGCACCTCCGGAGAAGGAAGGAACTTTCTCCACCGGGTCTCTCCCACACCGGTCCACAGCTCCGCTGCCCGCACATCCTCACCCGAGGCTACCGGGTCTATTCAATTAAATAATTTTAAATATTTTTTTTATAATCTAAAATAATAAGGTTATTAAATCATTGTGATTATTTTCAACCTGTCTTTCTGGCCAACGCTGTTGTGTACGTCACGCGCCATGACCACGCCCCCGTGACTCCGGGAAGCCGGCAGTGTAAAAAGGCAAATCCGCAATATTGACGGGCTGTCTTTGCGGCATTTTTGAGGGATCTCTGTGTAAAAGGGGCTTATGTGAAAATGCAAGCGAGAGAGAAGACACCGGGCAACGTCAAAGTCCTCATTTTATGACAGGATGATAATTACATACCTGGAAAGAGTGAGTTACCTGTGCTACACTAGTACACTTTCCGGTAAAATACAACAGGAATATTCCTGGCTATTCCCTCGGTGCACTGGTATTTAATTTTCCTTCTTTTTCTTCATCTGTTTTCCTGGCGTAATATTTTCTTGACCAACCGCATGACAAGCATGTGGTTGGACCAAAAGCAGACGTCCTGCTCTGGCCAGAGATACACGGCACTGAAATGTGTTTGGCCGCTGCTTCCGAGCTTCACGCGTTCCTCCGGGCAGTTCTTCAAACCCCGCTCCTGCGCCCAGCACAATGGGTGTCCTCCTCCTCCTCCGACGCCCAGCCGCGCCTTGGCTCAAAATAACGCTGTGGCAGAACGAACATCTGCCGCTCCGAACGGAAACAGAAAAGAGGGTTTAAGGGGTGTAGGCCGGTAATTTGGCGGGAATTAACGGCCGTTGCTAAATTCATGCGGATGTCGCACATGTAAGAAGCTCAGCGGGACAGACGGGCTTTGAACCTTCGTCACTTTCTACCACCTACAGTATCTCTTTAGCCCAGTGGGTTGTCTCTGGCGTCCCTGGTGTTTCTCCTACCATACCATAGTATGTCATTGCAAGATCTAATTCCTTACAATAACATCCAAACGCGTGCATCCATGCAGAATTGCGTGTGGTTTGATGGCAGTCCTATCAGTAGACCACATGATGCTTCTTTAACTGGTTCATCTTTAAGTTCCCTTGATTTCACTGAAAATGAGTTGGGAATCTTTTCTGGTTTTCTCTTCTTCTCGCCCATGAAGCTTGTTGGTGCGATGGATAGACCATTCAAACTAGGCCAGCTGTTCTGCAGTTCCAGATGGTAGAGTAGCACATAATAACACAGCTTTAAAAGGCCACCTCCAGTAATCTGTTTGTTGTTGTGGTTTTTAGCTAATTCCTATTTTTCTATGGCACTCTTGTATGATACATCACTTTATGTATATCATCAAAATATGTCACTGACATACAGCATATTAACATATATCACCCCTGAAGGGGGTGATACAAGACTGTGATAATGACCAGCTGGCCATACATTATCCTGCTTATTAGACAGCTACTTACCAAGTAAATGAATACATTGACACAGAATACTGATTTGAAATTATTTTATTACTAGTATGCCTAGTTTAGAAGACAAATGGTCCACAGCAATACAGCTAACACCGCAACAATGTAGCAAACTATTTTCCATACGAAAAAAAGCATATTCATCCTAGATACATATGACTAACCTATTTACTGTCATTAATGTTAAATTAATTGTGAAATGAGAGATGCTGAATGGAACATTGGGGGATTTTGATCTCTCTCGATATCTGCAAGTCTTCCATGGTAGTTTCTATGTAGCATCACAAGATGTCACCACTAGCTAATCTTAACCAGACAAACTGTAGGCAGAGTGATGCAAAGGACATGCAACCAGACGGCGAAGTGGTTGCCAGTGCCAACATCATTAGTAACAGATCAGCCCTCATTATTCAGAGATAACTGCTGATTGCCAATATTGACCAATCAGAATAAATTATTCCATAGAGATGTGTAATAAAATATGATATACAATATCGGCACTTATTTGATGTTTAGCAGTTTTTTGTTTATAGGCGTCAATATGTGACGTTGATTAATGAGCCTTGTGTTGATTTTGTGGGTAAGCAACTTTTCTACCCGTAATGGAATTTTCTTTGAATACAACTAGATTAGAAGCAGGAGCGCCTACGTAATCCAGTCAAAGTGTGTATCAGAGTAGCTAGCTTCGATGCCATGTGAAAATGAGATGGCTGTGGAATTTGATTTGTGCTCTATTCGATTAATCAACTGATTTGATGTTCTCCCGCAAGCACAATTTCCTTATTTTGGGAGCCCACGAGACCTCCAATGGCTTTACAAGCTGTGAGGATGTGGGTGCATCTAGGCAATACATTGACAGTATGGTGTGTGGGCATTGGAAGAGTGCTGTGTACGGTTTTATGCAGGTGGTCATGCATGTATTTGCCCAGCAGTTAATCATGCTTTAACTGCTGGGCACGCTTATTGTAAGTCTTTGCTTTGCTTTCACCGTTTGATCATTCTTTTAGCCTTCTGAAAACATAAGTGGTAAGACTGAAGGGCTGATATTTCTTGAAATTTTCAGAAAGATAACAAGAGAGAAGTGAGAAAGGATAATTCTATGGGTAAGGGATCCGATATGCTTTTATCCCTCTTGGAGATTGAATTAAACAACCATGATCATCAAGCTTATTTAAAGGTGCTGTGTGTAGAATTAGTCGGATTTTGCAGAATGGACTTGGCAGAAATGGAATGGAATATGAAATATAATATAAGTATGTGTTAATTAGTGTATAACCCCATGAAAATAAGAATCGTGTTTTCGTTACCTTAGAATGAGCCGTTTATATCTACATGGGGGCTGGAGCCTCTTCCACGGAGGCTGCCATGTTGCACCGCCATGTTTCTACAGTAGCCCAGAACGGACAAACCAAATACTGGCTCTAGAGAGGGACTTCCGCATTTTTCGTGGGTTTCGCGGCCACCGTAGATTCTCCACCACGGACGCCGCCATTTTGCACCACCACGGATACGGAGGGGAATTCAGTTGGTTGCAATCTGCAAACTCACTGCTAGTGGCCGCTAAATTCTACACACTGCACCTTTAATATTGCCAATGAAATCTGACTAATTACAAGACACGCACATTCACATAGAAGAAAGCTAGTCTGACACAGGTGTGCATGGCTATCTCACCCAGCGTGGTACATTCTGGCATTTTCCTGTCCTTGTACTGTATGATGAATTATCTTTACGGCTGAAGTATATTTCCAAAGGGAAAAATAACTTGGATTGGATGAGAACAATTGGATTGTTATTTGTACACCTGCCACTTTCATCAGGTTTTTCAGGGTCGTATTGACTCTTTTGCACTTCCACATATCATCCCTTTTGGCTACATCATGTAAGAAACTAGAAATAGGATGAGTATAGGCAACTACTGTAGCCAACATTAAACTACTATGGGAAATCCATCATACTGTCACAGTCTTTATATGTTATACCGGAAAGAAATATGCTCATACACTGCGCATTTTGTCAGGTTGTTCAGGGATTTATTGACATTAAAGCTAAAGTATGAAACTAGAAACAGGAAGTTATAGCACATTTTTAAGAGTGAAGACAGCCTTCTAACCAAAATGCGATTTAACGATTTAACGTCATTCAATACATGTAAAAAAAAAAAACGACACTAAATTTGCGACGATAATGTGTGTTTCCCATTTTAAAATAGGAGATTTAACATTTATTTTTTGTAACGTTTAAACCTTTGCCCGATTGGACAATTCCCATCAACTGGGCACTTTAGTCAGCCAAGAGCATGTGAAATACTGGCGAGAAGGCTGTAGTAATTATGCAGCAAACAGAAAAAGTAATCAGTGACCAAAAGGCTTATTCTCCAAAACCCCTTTCACACATAGTTCCCGGTAAATTACTGGGATAACCTTTCCGGCACCGCTAGTGAGTTTCACTATTCACACATGCAGCTACATTCCGGAACATTTCCATCTTGCGCCTTTTCCCACATGCCATGATAAGGTTGGAATAGATGGGGCAAGGGACAGTCCAGCAGAAGTCACCCGGTGTGGTCCGCACCCCCCCACACTGGAGAATGACGGATGGAGCAGCAGATCACATACAGCGATGCACGTACAAAGCTCATTCACTTGCGTGCACAAAGTGGATGTATGTGGATGTATACGTGCAACATTTTTATTTAAAAAAATGTATAGACATTTGCAAAAAAATAATAATAATAACGCAAACGGCCATGAAAAATCATGATTGGTTCATCCGTAATTGTGAGACAAGTAATGTTTTTTCATGATCTACTTGAATCAGAAACATGCATTCGATACATTAAAAGGAACATTAAAAGAGCGTTGGATGCTGAATTGGATAGAGACAGGGACAGCGAGTCTTGTGATTGGTTCCCTCACTCCATGTGACAGTGTCTGATGTCAGATGGACTTAACCCTTTACGTACTTGTTACTGCTACCATTCACAACACAGCTGTACCGGCATTTTCCCAGAAATGGTACAGATTTCCAAGAATATCAAACTCCATTGTTGCCCAACAATGAAAGGTTGTGCACTTGTTTGAGATTTGGCTCTTTATGAGTGACTTGTTTGCATTCCAACAAAATAAATACATTTGACAGAATTAAACGACTTCCATTCTCAACTCAGAGCCAAACCGACTCTTCTGGCTCTGGCTTTGTTCATCAACTGAATCAAACAAACAAAGACTATGCAAATTGAACAAAACATTTTACGTTCTCGTTAAGAGCCAAATCTCCAAGAAGAGTCCAACTTTTCATCACTAGTAGGTACAAGAACCACACATTATGACACATAATAAATACTAGATAAACCTGTTCAATCAAGCTGTCTTTGTTCCATGCTAGGGGGTCAATAACAGGATGGGAGTTTAATTCTAATATCAGTTACCAGTGTGCCATAAATCCCATGGAGATGAATGATGTTGATATCTTCCACCACATCAAGTGCAGTGGAAGTGATCTCTGCTACGAGGTCTCGAGTTATGAATCATGTAGCTTTACGTCTACACTTTGGCAGGAGCCTTTCTCATTGGTCCTTTGCGCTAGGGGAGGCAAGTTATGAGGCCATCTACATTAAACTTTATTAGCCTGGGTACATTACACCCACGAGAGGGGCGCTAAATGTGCAACCTCCCAAACTTAAGGGTAAAAAAACATTGCATTGTTCTATCAGCTGACACAAATAGGCTGTATACAGAGACAATGCATTTTGATTTTAAACTCCTTGGGCAGAAATAGTATGCTTGTGGAATCCTGTAAAATATAGAGGGGGGTGGGGATCTCAAATCATTTCTATATCCTAATTTAATTTTCATCCAAATGGCTGTCGGAAGGGTCTTAATCAAGACACATGCATGTCCTCATTGAACAACAGATTATGCATATAGTATGTGTAGATATACACATTTTTGACTAAAGTCAATCAATAACCTATTCATAGGACAATCAAGGAACTTGATGAACAGAGACATAGTGTAGGGAGGCTGATCAATAAAAGTTAAAAAAAATCTACGGATTTGTTAACATCTGATGGTAGTTTTTTTATGAGGTCCAAAACAGATGAACGACAAACAACGTAATGCTGTGACTTCAATCAGATATACTTACAATTGTTTAATGAACAACAGTAGAATTCAGAGACAGCACAGCAGTTCCCAGTTCAGGAAGTGGACCCCCAACTCAGAATGAGTGGAGTTTTTATGGCCACATAGATAAGAAAGGAATGCATGCTCAAGGAGTGGGGAGAACTGGGGCCCAGGGGCCCAATGCCTTCATGTCAAAAGTCTAATAAATCACGGCGGCCTGTAGTCTACAGCTCTCAATGCCCCATTGCTAAGACAAAGAGGAGATGCTGCGTGTCTATGTGTGTGTGCAGGTGTGGGAGTGTGTGTGTAGGTGTGTGTGTGTGTTTGTGTGTGTGTGTGTGGGTATTACTATTTTTCTACATTCCTCCCTTGGAGATGGAACATACACAACATACACTACATACACAAACTTATAATAATAGCTAACACATGTACACACAATTTATATGGGACAAAACCGCATTGTATGTGGACATCAGAAAAACCTGGAGGAGAAAAACCCAGTGTGGGATAAAAACTCTTTTTGGCTGGTCCAGGCAAAAACCACAAAAAAATCACAAGGCGGGATGGCGATGGACCAAGGGCAGGGATGACAGGCACCGAGCATCTTCACCGGGTCTGTATCTTACCCGAAGGCAGCATACTTATGCTGGACTTTGCCTCAGGCGCCGTCATTGCCATCTACAGACATTGGTCGACAGCCAGTCCAATGGCCTCATCGTCGGGGTCATCTGGGGTGTCCTGGGGAGGTGATACAAGGAAATCATTAGTTTCATCCAGGAGCCAGGAGCACTGCATCAGACATACCAGTCATCATAGCCATTTGCTGAGCACCAATCATTCTCATTATCAGTGCACGTATCACAGGAAACACACAACACCCTATAATCATTAGAATTACAAGAACTACCAGGAGAATTATTTCTGTTTTGTCCAACAGTGCCCCCCATTTCCTAAACATGTTCTCCATCTCTGTCTCTCTCTTACTGCCTCAGTCTCTCTTCCTCTCTCTCTCGCTTTCTCAGTCTCGCTCTCTTTCTATCTCTTTCTCGGACCCCCCTTGGGACTTCACTCACCTCCACTAAAACTGTGGGGGCGTCGAGACAAGATATTGAGCGCTTGTAGCGAAGGGACAAGTTCAACGTGGGTGCCGTACTTAGGTCAGAAATGGAGTCGGATATAATAGTCACCTGCTGGGCCACCGATACCTGAGCGCAGGTATTGGACCAACCCTGCGGCAGCATAGAGTGAAGCTTTGGCTCCCAACACAACCAAAACAACTCCAGGATGAGAGTCGTCTGAGTGGCCATTGCCCTTTGGGATGTGTGCAAATCGCGCTCGTATTGGAATTTCTGTCTGATGATGTATTAATGCCAGCGTGAATCATGCAGTTCCATGTGCATGTGTGGGGTGCATTTTCTATGGGGTGGGTATAGGCATTCATTACAGTTGGGGCATCAGATGCGGTGAACCCAACGTCCTTTAGTTGTTGCAATGTTAGGGGTTGAGGCAACTACCGAACTCAAATATACTATTGTGTGCATTAGCCGCTGCTTCACCTGTAGTGCAGCGTACCCAGGCCCGATACCAGTGCAGCATCTCAATTTAGGAGTAACCGCCACATCGGCTATGCACCCGTATTCAGGTGTGTGTCTAGTCTTTACCATAAAGGTGTAAGATGGTGCACCATGGCAGTATGTCCATTCATACTTCATCAGACCTTCAGTCTCCTCCCCTGCACTATATGTCATTTTAACGTGCCATCGGAACTTTACAATTCTCTAGGTTCGAGTTCCTAATCCTTCGAATCATTCGAATCCCTGCCTACACTTAGATCCTTCGAGCCTCCCTCACTGGGGCGCAGCTCCAAGCTGGATCCCTTTCCACTGAGTTCCTCCTTCTCTCTGAATGAAGGACCCTCAGCCTTTGCAAGCACTACTCGCTTACTAGCCCATTCGGTTTCAACTTATAGTGGCCTGACTGTACATTGAGCCGGACACGGCGGCCATTCCCTCAACTGGAGACATGTCTTAACACCTTTTGCGATCTGACCGGCCAGTGACCCA
This sequence comes from Cyttopsis rosea, assembly GCA_900302355.1. NCBI lineage: Eukaryota > Metazoa > Chordata > Actinopteri > Zeiformes > Parazenidae > Cyttopsis > Cyttopsis rosea. The sequence goes on along the minus strand of OMKR01048111.1, from coordinate 4,440 downwards.
GTCGATAGCGATCCCTAGTCCTGCAACTAGTCAGGACCCCGTAGTGGCTGTTAACCACCCAGTTAGGAACCGACGGTCTGATCCCTATCCCACCTTGCTATGGGTATAGAAACTTTGACTGATTTCACCAGCCTTGCCTGTTCACAGAGGTTGTCTCTTACACCCCTCTGCTAGGTATGGACTGTCATCCATGTACCACGCAGTGCCTACACACCTACATGTGACAGCTGCGCTGACTAGACGGTACCACGGCAGTATGTCCATTCATACTTCATCAGAAACTAGGGCCTTCAGTCTTCTCACCTGCACAATATGTCGTTTTAATGCCCTCAGAACAGGGCTGAAACAGATGAATGACAAACAACGTAATGCTGTGACAATCAGATATCCTCACAATTGTTTAATGAACAACAGTAGAATTCAGAGACAGCACAGCAGTTCCCAGTTCATGAAGTGGGCCCCCAATGGTTTTGTGAGTAGAGTTTTAATGGCCACAGAGATAAGAAAGGAATGGGGAAAACTGGGGCCCAGGGGCCCAATGCCTTTGTGTCAAAAGTCTAATAAATCATGGCGCCCTGTAGTCTACAGCTCTCAAGGCCCCATTGATAAGACAAAGAGGAGACGCTGCAGTGTGTATGTGTGTGTGCATGTGTGTGGGCATTACTATTTTTCTACACATCATCATGCAGACTGATTGCGTGTAGGCAGTGTGGCAGTTCCGCCTGCCACACGCCACCCAAGGCTTTTCCAGGGATCTCCAACACAGGGACACAGGCGATGATGTTGTGAACATACCAGTTTATTTGCAGAGTGGGTAAGATGTTACAAGCTGGGAGCAGATGGCATTGTCACGACAAGGGCTCTGTGTGGGGACGGGTGGTTTTAACCTGTGCTGATCAATTCCACTGATGAGCAACAGGTGTGCAACCACGCCTGCTCCCAGGTCCAATCAACTAGACCCAAGACAGGTGTGGCCGCTCAAACCACATTGCCCCCACACCACAGATGGTAAACTCTCGAAGTGCAATGGAGTGAAGGAAAGCAGTGTTCCAGTCTTCTAACCACTTTTCTTGTGCAGTGCAGTTCTTAATTCAGTTTGGTTACGCGTTACGTTGTGTTTGATACCTGGTGCTGGCTCATTTGGAACTGGGCAACAGGGCTGGGCTAAATATGATCTCATTCCTGATTGGTCCCATAACTGTCACTCAATATTGATGCGAACAATGGACTACATTTCACTTTGCTTTACGTTTGCTTTCGTTTACTGACGTTAATTAACCGTTGGATAACATAACATACAGAACACAATTGGTCACTGCTAAATCCAAGTAATCTATCTCATTTTTCTCATTTCAGGAATCAGCCCTGCATGTCCCTTCACAGCAAAATTCTGAAAAGTGGAGAGTGGGTACTGTAGTGTGAAATAGAGAGTGGGTGTCATTTTTGGAATTTTATAGTGTACCCAACCTTCTGTTATCCTGGTTTTATAGTTAAAAATATGTTTTTCTCTGTGTGTACTCTGGACATGGATGACAACGATTACCCATTGTGGCCCATGTCCTTGTGCATGGTGCCTGATTTTGATTGTTGATTGTTGTTTGAGATTTCCACAACTTTGCATCTGACTTAGAAGTCAAGAGCTTCTGGAAGAAAAAACTTGTTTTCCAGTAACATTAAGATATAATTCATAATTTTGAAATTAACCCTAACACCTACAGAAAGCAATACTCTTTCCAGAGCAATAGGCACCAAAATACCCTTCTTAGTAGACAGTGGTACGACGAAAGGTTTGTTCCTTTGGGGTGGTAGGTGAGGCCAGTGAAAATATTGGGGTGTCACACTAAAGGCTTAGATAGACCTTCTATTTTGTATTATCTACAAATTAAGTTATTATCACAAATTCTTCACTTCACTGCCTCACTGTTTAATATACATTTCATATGACAACATTTTGAAGAAAGGTCCAAATTCATCAAGTGGTTTTTATCTCTCTTGGGAGAACAGCGTGAGGGGTTTTACAAGACCAATGCACGCTCCAATGTCCGAGCGTCACGACCATTTGCCAAGGCTGACATTTATATCCAAATGCTATTTTCTTTTTAATGCTTAGCTGGTATGGGGTGGGGCAGATTGCGTTGAGGAGACAAAGGAATTACATTATTGTTCCAGCTTATTATTTCAGCTACAATCCCAGTTAGTTATTGCAGTGCTTTCATCATTCTTTTAATATGCAAATTGAAGCTGATTCTGCTTGGAGTGAAGACTGTAAGTCCATCCCCTCCTGGATCTACAACACACATATTGACAAAAAGTGGGGCCTGAAGGTGCAGTGAAGGAAATAAGTATACCTGTGTCTAATTAGGGTACTTATTTGATGTTTCTGTTGTGGAAAGGGAAGAGTGGTCAGTTACCTTTTAATGTATATTGGGGTCGTTTTGACAGGGTTCACACACAGCGCTTCAACAGTAGTGATGCAAGACTCGTGAATGATTTGTTTGTAGCAGAAAAGAAATAAACGACTCAGGAGTCTGGAGTCATTCCGGCAAAAGAGTTGTACATTTACGACTCGGTAACTACAGCTGGGCACACAGGCTTGAGATGAATGAGAAGAGCCGTAAGTCGGTAGTCACGCAAGTGCATCAAGCCCTGTAGCGTGCCCAACAAGCTCAGTGAATGGGTGAGAGAGAGAGAGCAATTGAGTGAATCTACTGAGTCTACTCGCAAACAGAAAATAATTGCTGAGGATTAAATTTATGTGAAAAAACGACAAAGGCCTTTGGCATCCTTCATATTGAATGTGACTGATTCACATTTTGCATTCCACTAAAACAAATCATTTTGACAGAATTTAATTATTCTTGTGAGAATTCCAGAGCCAACTCAGAGTTGAACCAACTCTTCTGACTGAATTATACCAACTGAATCAACTAAACGAAGAGTTGGAAAATCTTTTCACTGATTCACTCAAAAAGAGCTGAATCTCCAAAAAGAGACACATTTTCATCACTATTTAACAGTCCTTAATGAGAACCTCTAATGTGGATGGAGCCGCCTCATAGGCCAGAGTAGTAGCAATGAAAAGCGAAGGAGAAAATATATGACAGCCACCTCTTATTCGCTGTGTCGGTGCACTAAACATTTGTAGATAACTCCTGCAAGATGGAGGCTTGACAGCATAGACAAAGTCACTTTGTTATCACACAACGAAAGGTCCAGTGAATCAAAAATATCAAGCTGAGTTTGAGTTCGAAAGTGGGGATGCTCAATGTCAGAGTCTTCAATAACTTTGACAATCTCAACCGAAACTGGGACAAAAGATAAATGTTTTCCCCACCTAATGTTAGTTGTTGTTTATGTTATAAGAGTGGTTTTCAAAGTCTGGGTTGAGGTCCATAGGTGGGTGGGTCACCGAAGATTTTAATTGGGTCACCAAATCAAATAGCAGAATTTCTTCCTTAGTCCTTTAAAATTCTATTTATATCGATAGTAAACCATCAAGCCACACAAGGGAGCTTGTAGGTGTAGGTTACTTTATCTACCAACAAATAGTAGCTAAAGCGTAGTTCAATGATAATATGATTTATACACAGACCTCAGAGTAGAACTGCTGTTCCTCTGTATCGGGAGGTGTCAGTTGAGGTGGTTTAGCATCTGGTAAGGATGCCCCCTGGACGCCTCCCTTTGGAGGTGTACCAGGCATGGCCAACTGGGAGGGGACCCCGGGGCCAACCAAGGAGCCACTGGAAGGATAATATCTCCTAGCTGGCATGGGAACGCCTCGGAATCCCTGGAAACGCTGGAGGAAGTTGCTCTTGAAAACGTCTGGGCCACCCTGTTAAGCCTGCTGCCTCCGTGACCCATGATAAGCGACATGAAAATGGATGGATGGATGGATGTGTTGTGTAATACTTAAGGCAGAAAAGTGATGTTGCCAGACGGCATAAAGGAGGTGAAGGTGTGAGAGAGAGGGCAGGAGAGAGGACAAGAGAAATGGCACTGCTATTGTCACTTTAAAACAAACCATTAGCAAGTTACTAGGTAACACTTAATATCACTTAACCATTGACAGACATCGCACTTCAGCCCATAATGTGGAATAAGTTGTATAATCAGAACGCGCAATTGTGCTGTGCGTGTGATTGATGTCTAATTACATTGTGAGGGTGACCGCTTAGTACTTAGCCTGCATCCAAGTGACAGCTGTGCTATTACAATTACGGCAGGTTGTCATGAGACCGGTTTGTTGATAAAGCCAATGGAAGTCGATGTAGCACATAATCTACCTGCTTTCACACTCAAAAAATGAACACTGATGACCATGTTTTGCAAAAATGCTTCTGCTAGGTTTCTTTTCCCCAAATTAGTATTGATATATTGTCTGGACACTTGACTGTGAGAGGGTCTGCTGCAACTCAGAAAGGATTGCACAAGTATTGTTCT
>OMKR01048051.1:4069-19012 GCA_900302355.1 Cyttopsis rosea | reverse complement strand
GCTTACATCTTCAGAAAGCTGAGACCCTAAGGAATCATTTGAGATGCAGCTTGACATGGAATGTCAATCTTTTCTATCAATAAAAAGGTAATAAACATTATATTTTTAATTTCGCCTGATAAAATTATTAATATTTTGAGTGTAAAGGGGCTTTAAACATTGTCCTCATGCCTAATAATGGCCAGCTTTGGTACACTTTCTAATCATTTTTGACCATTCGGGAATGGGGAAAAGGGGTCAGAAATCCCCCCAAAAGACCACCGTCACCGTTTCGTCTGCATAGACTACTGGCGCCCTCTAGTGGCTTGTAGTTGTTTACCTCCAGTATGGCTGTTCTCGTGGCGCTAAAGAGGTTAAACAACTAACAACTAAACAGAAAATATATAAAATTAGTTTTTAATGATGAAATGCAAAGAATCTCTAGTTACCGTTGGCACTGAGGGTTGTCGGCTCCTGGGGCGACACTGGTCTGCTGGGGGTCTTTGGCTCCGCGGGGCTGATGGGTACTGGTGTGGGCGCCGGCGAGGAGGACTGGGCGGGCGGCGGGGACGCCTGAGGTGAAGGAGGCAGACCTCCGGGTGGAGCTGCCTGAGTGGGGTCTGTCGGAGCGGGGTCTAAACAAGACAAGAGTTTTTAACAGAGAATTTAACAGAGTTAACACAGGTCAAGGAGCAGAGGCATCGTGGATAGAGCTTCATGGCTTTATGTCAACCCAATGTCTATTTATCCTTATTCCCTGTCCATCTAAACTTTGTTCAATCTTAAAAGAGTAGAAATACAGTGTGCAGTGTTACATCAGGTGCATTGTAATTACTGCATCATATAAGGATTATTGCCATTTGCTGTATATTCAATTGTGACTGGAAAGTGTCAAATGCCCCAGGCGTCTGGGCATAGTAACTTCTTTCTTTTAATACAAAGGCCTTTCCAAAAACATTTTTGTTCATACACATAGCATTAACAATGTGGAACAATTCAATTCTATCTGAATAGATTTGAAAACTGTAATATCGATAGTGTGTTAGGAAGTTGTGTAACCATGTTCCGCTTAAATTAAATATCACCATAGTCACAAATTAATTGAACTATTTAATTTCTGTATTAGTTGCATCAAATATTTTGTAATGAACGTCAGATTGGTAGCAATTATCATTATGTAGAAAATGTCAATATTTCCATATAGAATCACATCGCGTGCCATCTCATCAATATCAAGTTGAATCAATATCTGCTCAGTACCCGGCATGACTGTCTGCTTGAACAGCTCTTCCCTCAGGTGCGGCAGGAAGCACACGATGCGCTCCCAGGTGATCTCCCACAGGTCCGAGTAGCCCGTCCTGGAGTCACTGCAGTGGAAGATCCCCGCCGTGTCCATCACCAGCAGCATGTTCTTCAGGGACTCGGGGATGGCCTCCAGCTGCACACACAGAGAAGCACGGTGGGAAAGGGAAGATCTTGAGTGTTGTGTGTCAGCGTTTATGGGTTCCATTTCATACCAAAACGAGTAAGCTGCACACAGTGCAATAACAACTCTAAACACCTGTGTACAGTTCGTACACAGGTTGTATAAGGTGACAGTAGTAGCTCCCAGTTGTACCTTGTGCCATACAAAACAAATGAAATCAGATAGTAGTTGCTAGACTGCAGCAAATCATTTTGACCCATCATTTGCATAAACTCAGCACTGGATACTGTCTAGCTGCAGTGGGACCACAAGATCTCAGTGAGAAACCAAAAAGGAGATGGGAGGGGCTTCCAATCATTCTCAGCCAGATGTGTGTGTGTGTGTGTGCGTGTGCGTGCGCACTCACCAGCAGGTCACTGGAACCGGCGTGCATGTACTTGTCCATGAAGTCCAGGATGGTGAGCCAAAGGGCAGCGAAGGTCGGCAGGGACAAGAGCGGGGAGAGGTGCTGCAAGAACACCTGCAAAAACAGACAATTCATGTTTCTATATAAAAAAAATGAAGTTATGTAATGCCTCCATATGTATATTTTGTATATATACAAGTGATGTTTTTAGCATGTGGATCTGGATGTGAAGTCTATTATCGAACAATCTTGAAACAAGTTTGACAATATACAGTATCTTTTACAGTACGTTTTAATTCTATTAAATTTCAAAGAATTTGGGGCAAATGAAAATTTAGACCAAACATCTGTGTAATGTCCAATAATTTAAACCAATTATACTAATAAGTGCAAGTAATGATATTCAACTATACGCCATGCGAGTGCTGGGAAGACTGGTGTGTGACAGCCAACAGCGACACAGACCTTTGAGAGCAGAGTGCACGCTCTCATCCTGGTCTCCTCCATGCCGCCCACGTCTGCAGGACTGATGTTGTCCAGAAGCTTGGTGAGCAACGGGAAAAGCACCTGGGAACACAGACACCATCACTGACAATCTAAGATCAATTCAAATGAACACAGACAAAAACAAAATGATAATCCATTGCTCAACAAGAAACATTTTTCTGTCCCCTGTTACCTTGTTGAAGCAGGACTCCCACTCTGTGGCGTCCAGTGTCTGCAGGTCATGCACCAGCAGCGCCCTCTGCAGGTAGGTGAGCGCCTGCATGCGCACCTGGCGCCGGGCGTCGCAGCACAGCCACGCAATGCCTGCAACAGTGGAATACAGGAGCTGGGTCAGCAGAGGATTCAAACCAGGGGTACCGTCTCAAAGCACAGACCTGGGCCCATATCCGGTTCATGAGACAATGTAAGGCAGCCCGCTACATGTTTATAATTTATTGTTAAATCTGGCCGCCTGCAATTTAACTATATGATTTCTGAATACAGAATAGAATGGAAAACAACAAAAAAATGTAATGATTACATGTCTATTTTCAATGTATTTAGATGTTATTATTAGGCAATTCACACATAATGCATAGAGGGGGGAAAATTTTTAGTTTTTCCCTTGATATACAATGCGGCCTAGGTAACCAGGCCAGTGGCTCTCAATGATTATAAACGGGTAATTATAAATTACCATTACTATTGTATATAACATTACATCATTATCATCATCATCATTATCATTATTATATACTAATTATTATCACAAGTATTATCATTATTGTTATTATCAATAGACCCTTTAATGCACCAATCTAGTAAATAAAAACACAGAGGCTGCTATACTGGTACTAGACCTTGCAGCAGTGGGCACCAGCAGCTGGTCCACAGGGTCTGGGAATCTGCTTCAATCTTCTTGCTGCCCACAGCCTCCAGGTGGCGCTGTTCCTCCGCCCAGGAGCTGTAGATGCTGGCGGCCCGGGTGTGCAGCGTGTGCATCAGGTCTAAGAGCTGAGTGTCACAAAACACCCACAGTCACGACACGTTAATGATGTATTCTTTGTACTGCAAGAGCAGAACTAATTATAACTTCCAAGGTTACTGTGATTGAGTCTGTAATTCTACATAATACATATACACACTATTCTACATATTGAAGTATTCATATTGGGATATAATAAACTCCAATGTACATTCTAGTCTAGAGTATTATGTCTAGTCATTTTAACATTTCAGCCCCAACAATCTTTCTGTACAGATAAGCTCAAAATCCACATTACAACAGCAGTAAATCTTCAGGGTTAACTTGCTGTTATATATATACATATGCTCTGCACTTCCATAGCGTGAGGAAGCGTCACTTAAGTAAAGTAAAATAAATAAAACTTAAGACAACCTTACCATGTGGGAACACTACTATCAACTGAACCCATGTGAGCGCAGGGTGGGTGTAGTAAGTGGATTATGAGCTCGTGAATAAATATTTATAATAACACTCATAGTAAATTAGTGACAAAGAAGTGGAGAATTTTTGACAACTGAAAACATTTAGTGTACATATTTAATAAAGCAAGGACCTTTTTTTCGTATTACAGTCAAAATGCCCATAACAGCCCTCTTTGAATAGAAGAGAATAGTTTTAATGTAATGTTTTATTGTGAGGAGCGTTTTATTCTGTGTTAGTAAACCATTTAGTCCGTTTGAATGAGAACAGAAACTGTGCTTTTCAGAAGGATTCCAGTAATGAGTTTAATCATTGTGAATGTCGGGAAATGAGACGATGTTGCCGTAGTAATCCCAGGAAATGAGGCAACACGACCAGAAGCAGCAACAGATATATAGGAGTGCACGGGTTGAAAAGAGGGCTTTTCTCTGAAACTCCACACAAAACCACAACACCACTTCATCACCGTGGCAACACCAAACAAAATAACAGGTGTGGCGAGCTTGTGCATAAAAAAAGGGTGTCATATCGCTGTCATGTTAGCAACCCATCCCCAAAAAACATCTTAACCTTAACAACCGCGTCCTGACTCTAGTAAACCAACGGCAGTTACACAGAACCAAGAGTGATGCAATATTCAGGGTCGAGTGAAAAATAAAAGATTTTATTCTATGCAGCACCCTTTGTCTACAGAAAACAAAATTAAATTATTGAGATACCATCATTGCCTGCCACCCCACCTCATGAAGCAGGGGTTTCCCAAAACAGTCTTTGGAGCCACAATCCCAGCACAGCACACACACTAAATTGAATGAGGAATTGTAATGTTGCATGTAGCTGTCACAATCATTACATAATCACCAGATGGCACTTAATGACTGACGTGATAATTTTTCAAAATTGTTAAGATTCCAAAATTATATATGCTTCCGTTCAAATGTCAATGAAATTTTAAGCCAGTCAGTTTTTTCCTCAACAATCAGTTGAGGAAAATTAACCGTCCATATCAGATTTTTATGTTCTGATGTGACTATTTAGCTGGCAATCAATCGTCAACTAATATTTTATGATCATGACAACCCTAGTGGCGTGGTGGGGTAAATAAACAGTTTTACAGTTTTAGAGAACTTTAAGCATCCTCTGAGATTCCAAATATTTCAACATGCATCTCCAAGACCGTGTCAGAACTATTTTGGGAGACCCGGAATGCCCGGACTGCAGTAAAAAGGTAGAAGGGTATAAAGAGGGCTGCTGTACTTACGTCCTGACTAACCTGTAAAGACACCGTGTGGTAGCTGGCCGGGACACCTTCATCCTCCTCCTCGTCGCTGTGGGAGCGTGAGGGCCGCTGGCTGGATGCTCGGCTGCCGCCGGCACCTGCTCCTCTCCTGCCGCCGGCCGTGCCCTCCTTGTCCCTCCCGCTGCCCTTCTTCCTCAGCCGCGACTTGGACGAGTCGAACTTCTGGCTCTTCTTCTTATCGTGGTTGCGGTAGCCTGCGAGTGGACGGACAAGTTTAGACTCACCTCGCTTGGAAAGGCAGAGAACACAAGAGCTACAGCGAGCCTCCAATTTGTTTTGTGTTGGGCAGTAGTGGAAAGCAATAAAGTACTTAATGTACAAATGTACTTAAGTAAATTTTTCTAGTATCTGTACTTACCTATATTCAGTTTCATAGACTGTTGACTTACAGTACTCCACTTTCAAAGCAAATATCTATACTTTTTACACTACTGTTAAGAATGAGGCTTAACTGAAGTCTGTCTGAAGTGAGGGCAGTATCTCTGGTCAGTCAAAATATACACATACATAGAGATACATAGACATTCAGAAGGAGCCGTTGTTTAGGTTCCTTCACACTGCATTTACCCGACATTAAACGCTTTTGATTTTCCCTCAAATGTCACATTTGAAGTTTTGGAGATTTGAAAGGCGTGTAGTATAAAGAGCAGTCATTATATAACAACTTTATTGATGATTTAACCTTTTTCCCTCTTTTTTTTGATAAAGATACTCCAAAGGGCATATTCCAGAGTTTACTCCAAACACCTTTGATTTGTTTGGTGCACCCAGTTTCTGCTGGCATGAAGCCCGGTCCCACACCCTTCTGGAAGCAGTGTCATTTCAAAATACCTTGCCATTAAGTAGGGGTATGACGTTTGATGTGTTTAAGGCAAAAGAAAAAAGAAAAATTGTCTTCAAAAAGGCCGTCGTGGTTTTTCGCACATTCTGATGATCTTCCGTTTATCTTGGAAAACGTCCTTAACAAAAGGTCCAAAAAATAAAAAAATAAAAAGGTAATAGCAGGTTTTGCGCTTTCTATTTGTATCCCACATAGATTAGCGCCATGCCTTAGCCTGCTTCTTTGATCGACCCATCCTTTTCTCTGTGTGTGTGTGTGCTGACAGCTCGAATCCGGTGGCCTGGAGGGCTGGGGGTAGGGGGGGATGAATAGGCCAACAGCCATGCCAGAGCCAAAGGGCATCACTGCCATTTCCCAACTTTTAATCCCCGTCTTACAGTAAGATCAGGAGCAGAGCCATAAGGGTTGAACGGAGGAGGGGGAACAGTTGGTGAGAAGGAAGAGTGATGGAGGGGGAGGTAGAAGTGTGTGTGGAAGGAGAGAGTGAGGCAGGTTCGAGAGGACAGCAGTGGGGGAACTCTTGAATGCTGGGATTGATGTTGTTCGCTCTTGAGTCGGGTTCATCATCATTAAAGAATGGCTTCACCCACTCTTTTGTACACGCTCTGAAGGTTGAGCTTCACTGCTCTCCTTCGCAGTGCGCTATTAATTGCACATGAACTATTGCAGGAACAACTGTGTCAAGTTGAAGATGCAAGATTAATGACCTGGAAAATGTCAGGTGATCCCCGATTCCCGCAGCGATGGAGACAGTTTTCCACGACTTACTGTATACATTAACCCAGAATGCATATGATGGGTCAAAAATGATCCATGATGATTGTTTTCTTTCTTAGATATTTCAACTCTCTAAAATCTCTGGAATTCCTTATTTAATATGTACCGATCTCTTCCTAAATTAGTTGAATTAATTAAATTAATATGTACAACGAATAAATTAAAACAAAACCAATATTAAACCGGGTCATGTTTAACCCGAATATGCAGAATAGGGTTCATGTTTTCCTTCAACGATGAAAATACAAATCCCCCACATGCAACATAAAGTGATAACCATAAGAAAAATAAAGAACACTAACAATATTTAATTCAAATTCAAATTTAACCATCTTCCCCTTCCAGACAGTCTTACCTCCGTTGAGGCTTGCCTCCACAAAGACACGAATGGCTTTGACGCACAGCTCGAAGTTGTCCGGTGTAACGTGGGCGGCGTCACGCACGATGAACGACAGAGTCTCCACACACTTGATGAGGGACTTGGTGTCGTGCTGACCCAGGTCCTGGCCCAGCGTCAGGCTGTACTGGTTTACCAGCGGGTGGTTCAGGGGAGCCTTGGAGCCCAGTGGGGGAGTCTTACTGGTCTCCAGGTCGTCTTTACCAACCTAGGGGAGGGAGAAAAAAATATAGCAGATCTATGTGAAGTGTTGATACCACCAAGGGCTTCAAATATAAACAAAATAGGATGTTTTCATAATTTGTCCTTTGCATTTCGGAAACCTGAATATCAGATGGCAATTTCAGAGAAACCCTAATCTTAAAAATACAATTTATGGAAAATATTTGTTTTATAAGACTGGCTTTTACCCAATTAATAATTAAAGGTATACTCCAGTTTTGGGGGAAATGAGAATGGTGTTATTTTGCTAATTTCACAGAAGGAGTGAGGATCGTTGAATCAATTTACAGCCTTCTACGGCACAGTTAGTCCTCGCAATCTCGGGACTGGACACACAAGGATGAAATTGATATCTACCCGTATCTACTGTCATTTCTTCCCATTTGTATATTAATTAAGAGCAATTCCATCAATAAATCCTATTAGTTCATTATTGTGTGACTATGTGCGTACCACCAGCCATCCGCTGCTAGCCACGTCTACGTCAGTGGTGGAGCGAGGCATCCTGCTGGACTTGCTGTGATCTGTGTAGACCTCAGAGTCTGACGTGGAGCCCCGATCCTGGGTCACTTCGCTGGGGTGGTGGGACGACAGCTCACTGTCCGACTGAGCACCTGGAGAGAAACCAAAGAAAAACCAATTGTTTTCTTTCTTCTAAAAATAATTATTAAATTATTGTTTTGTAGCTGGTAGCTCACTATTAACACTTTGTCATTGCTTTGTGGGTAAGTGATCCACAAATGTTGATACCAGTATAGCCAACAGCTGGTTAAGTTTTGTTTTGTTTTAATTGAATTTTGCTAAGAAAACATTGATGACGCAGCTTTGAAATAAATAAATAAATAATAAAATACTGCTGGGTTTTGGTCAGGATCTCATGATTCGATTTCCATACAAAGGGTCACGCTTCTATTCAATATATATTCAATATGATTTGATGAAATGGCTCACAATACGGTTCTATATCGATATATTGACATTTTACACATAACAATTGCCAACGACTTTTCATCTAATACAAAAAATTACATTTTATTAATAAATGTAATATTTCAATTCATTTGCGATTATGCTGGTATTTAAGTTAAGCAGAAAATTGTTGCATAACTCCCAAACAAAGTATCAATATTACAATTCGAAATTGAAACAATCGTGTCGGAATCGCTTTTTTATTAATCCAGCCCTAAAAAACAAATAAAAAACAAAACATACATACCAGTATCGTTGTCTGTGCTGGAGGAGACAAGCTGAAAGGAGGCGGGAGGTTTGACCCCGGCTCCAATGCACTCCAGCAGGGAGAAGAGCGTGTACCAGTGGTCCGTGCAGTGGATGTTGGCGGCGTTGGTTTTGAGCAGCTCGTGGAGGCCAAACGCCACCTCGCGACTCACCCGCGACAGGACGTGAGGCTTCATCATCAGCAGGAGACGCAGGGACAGCAGCACCTGTATGCACGGCGGTCACTTTCGATTCAGAATCAAAAACTGACCTTTGACACAGAGTCCCAAGGCTGTACGATAATATTTTTGTATTTCCCATTTTTGTATTTTGGAATTTTTTTTATTTTGATCATTTCAAGGGTACCAAAACATAACATTTTTAACCGAATTAAAAAACACAGCATTAATTAAGACAAGTACAAATGCATTGAATAAAATACAATAAAATACAATTGTCTTTACACTTATGGATGTTAACATTGTTATATTTTAAATCAAAGTGAAAATAAACATCACAGCTGTCAAAAATTACATAATCTAAAATCTTTATCTAGAACCTACTGATAACATGTTTTTTTTTGTTTTGTTTTTTTAATAGTGCCGATTTTAAATCAATCAGATAATGTGACCAAAGCGCCAAAAAAAAAAAAAAAAAAACATGTGAACAAGTGGTTAAAAGTAGACATTAGCTCAAGTGGGGAAAGCGGCAGGAACTCATTACATAAAGCTACTAGGTTGTATTCCCACATCATGTCAACAGCAGTGACCTCAATTCAATTTTACATAATGACTCCCTCATTTTTTTTTACATTCACAGCACTCAGCGGCACAGAAAGCCAGCACAACAATGGGAAAAAGTTGATATGATCGGCTTTGGAACATAGGTTTTCCATGTTAGCTTTTCTAGAAATTAGGTCAGGTCAGTTCAGGTCAGGGAGAGAGAGAATAGGAACTATCTTGTTGAAAATCTCAGAGGCAATTAGTGGAAACGTATTTGTTTGGACGCCAGAGCTGTACTGTAGGAGGTTTCATGTGACCTAGTTTGACCATCTTTCACATGTAGTTTTAGAAAAAGCTTTATCTTCATTATTACAAGTATGAGAGGCTTTCCAAATTCCCTTTACCTTTTGTGATTCAGGTACAGCACAGTGCATATATCAGTATTATTCACCAACTAAATTCAGTGTGTATGAACATACTTCCATCACAACTCATTGCGTAAATTGTCTCATCAGATGAAAGGGATTTTGTTCTTTGATACCTACTAATCCCAAAGATCAATTACTGTACATAAGTAACCTAATGTGTTGACCTTGGGAGAAAAATGACATAATCCAGAAGTAGCGCCTGAGGTATCAATATCAATTTTACTCTCCTTCCATTCCTTCCTCCTTTGCTTTCCATCCTTTGAGTCCATGTGATCGGCTTTATTTATTTAGAAACCAAAGAAATTCAAAAACACAAAGTACCTCTGGTTTCAATTGTGCTTTGAGAAGGTTTGATTTGTCTGCAAATCAGTGTTAAATAAATCCCAAGCGATCTTAGATTAGAAGCATTTGTGCACAGCTTTGCATTTACATACATCGGTGGCCGTAAATGTGTAAAAGTCCCAATGACTTGATTTGTTCATAAATTATATTGCAACAAGCTTTAGATGGATGTAAGGAGATTCAAATTGGACATTAGGGAGAGAAATATTACAGGCATTATATATTATATTGTGTAGAGTTGAAGTATAAAGTAAGAAAAGGAGCAAGGACAGGAAAAACCTGTTTGTATAGAAGAAAAAATAAAATAAAAAAATAAAATAAATAAAAATACTAGAGGATAACTCAATATTATGGTTTATAATTTTTCATGTTTCATGAATCCTTCATGGGATTATGATGCGGTGAGTGCCAATTCTTAATGCCACTCAGAAAAACACTTGATCTTAGAGCTTATGGAATGTTCTTGTTGTCATGAATGTAATTGCTTTTAATTATAATAGCTCATATAGTGTCATTGTTGTTTTTTTATTGATTCTATTCATTTTATTTTCATATTGTTTATTGATTTATTTTTATTCATTCATTCATTGTTTTTAAAGGCATACATTTGCATCTATGTAATTTAATTTTAATTTCTATTGTAACTTGACACCATAGTAAATCAGGATTCTTCTTCAAAGGTCTCTCGAGGTGAAATAATGGTTGATTGATTGAGTGTAGAAAAGTTATTTTATATTATTTAATTCAATGTAATGAACTTTAGTTTTGAAGTGGATTTTGAATTCATAGGCAGATAGGATATACAGTATATAATCCCTACAATAATAATAATAATAATAATAATAATAATAATAATAATAATAATGACTTCTTGTGTTTGGTGTACCTGGGAGCTGATGTCCTCTCGTCTCAGCAGGCGGATCGCCAGGCGGAGGAGTCCCACCACGGCCCTCTCGACCAGGAAGCAGCTCTCGTTGGCATGGACACACAGGTGACACAGGTGGTCACGCACGGTCTGCCACACACACGCTACGCGGTCCCTGCACGAGCACACACATACATTTATTTGTTGGATGAAAATGTGTATTTTTGAAATGTGGTTTCAAACTTCCCCACATGCTTTGCTTTGGACCTGTTCTCCAGGACGATGCGAAGCAGCATCTCCAGGCAGAAGGCGGCGTCTTCTTCATCATACGTCTCCTCGTCGGGTGTGACCGATATCAGCGCCTGCGTCAAGGGAGGGGGGATTAAAGAACTTTCAACAACATTCTTTCTGCCGATACATCAACACCACCGTTAGAAGACACTCTTATCCCGCACTCCTTCAAAGCGCCTTGAGTGGTTTATCTGAGCGGGAATATCTCCGCTTAGAGCCGAGGCGGCAGGAGTGACCCGCTGCTCCCTTTGAGCCATTAAGCCCAACACCACAGGGGCATGGATTCTTTAGGTGTATTAAAACTATTATGAGTGGGACACTTCAGTTACTTTTTATAGATCCACAAAATGATAAGCTGCTGTCAGCGTCCTTACCTTCATTAGTTCCTGCAGAGACTCCAGCTGGAGGAATTTACTCTCCGTGATCAGCTTTTCTGGGTCACATTGCTGGTGGGGGGGGGCACACACAAAAAAACAAAATTATTTATTAGTTAGGCAATTCACTAAATGTGCGAGTCTAAGAGAAGTCCACTTGGCCAGTGGCCCTCAGGTAGTTTGAGTTTGAGACCCCTAACTGCAACAACTAATGAATCTGATTCATTGCAGAATGACAATACTTCAAATTGGCACCTAAGAATTTAGTCCAATCTGGAGGCCACTGTGTATTGAATTTTCTGTCTTGAATTTCCTATCTTATTGCTGTCTTCAATTAGGACGATAATATCAAGCATGACGCAGCAGTATTTCCCTCTTTCCTCCGTCCCATAACAGTGCACATACTGTACCTTGATGCACAGGATGGCGGCCTGCTTGGCTTCCTGGTTCTCTGTGGACGGGCCTCTGTGTCCTGACTGCTCAGCTCCGCTCAGGGTTAGCCAGTTGACGAAACTCAAAACGGCCGATTCACCGCTGTTGCATGACCAGAAATAAAGAAGGGTGTTTGGTACTACGATATACGGTTTGTGAATAAAAGGGGTTAAATACCTTGTTAACAGGGTAACAAGGTTATATTTATTTCGCTTGTCAGTTTGGCAAAGGTTGAACGACACAATGAAGCATGAGGCAAACATTAAGGAAACCCCCTGCCTGGGGTTGGAGCACTAAAATCCTTTTATTGGCGTCTTACAAAAGTATCAAAAGGATTCTCCTTCTTCGTCATGATGTGAATGAAGCGTTTTAGAAGCGTGATTCAAAGAGATTTCTGCTCACCGATTTGAAGGAGTTTCTTCCCTCTGAAGGGAAATCTTTCCGTTTGGCTCCACAAAATCCTCCACCTGAGGCAAAAAGAACATTGGGCAGCAGGGGGCAGCAGAACATCTAGCATGGAAATTGAAGGCTGAAAATTCAGCTCAAATCAACAAAAAGCTGGGTCAACATAAGCTCCGGTCCTTACCTCCACCATGGCCTTGGGCAGGAGCTCGGCCCTGAAGAGCTGCAGCATGGAGTCCATGATGTTCTTCCAGCCCTCCCGCAGGATGTCGCCATGGCGATGGGCCAGGTGAAACACAGTCTTTGCGGCGACCTGGGCTCTCCCATTGCTGCCAAACACCGTGGGAAGGTTCTCCACAGACTGTTGGGTACGAGCGCAAAGTCAGAAACACGGAAGACCAGCTTGTGTGTTGTAAATAATACTTTTTTACAGATTGTTACTCAGGTCATGCTTTCATTTATTGAGGCAATTTTCAGTGTTTTCTGCCAAATAAGGTTTAGAAAATTGCCATATTTTGTAATAGTAAAATAACTACATTTCTAAACAAGGTCTCCTCACCTCACTGCTTAGAGTAGTGAACTTGCAGAGGGAGATGATCAGATTGTCGAAGACGTCGCTGAAGCCGTAGTGAGCTGAAATCATGGCACATTTCCTGCAGAAATAGATGACAAAAATCAACAGAAATCTCATCATTAGCTTTTTGAAACAAAATATGTCAAATCAAGTCCATTTTATCTTTAACTTTACTGAATAAAAGGACTTTACAAGCCCATAAACGGAAGAAACCTTGACAAGGGACCATGAATTTCTGATATTAATCATGAGGTGTTTATTTCTATTATCCAGTTGCTTAAAAAATTGTCAACGCTAAAGATAAATTTGAGACAGTTGGGTATGTGTTATAATTTGATATTTATAATATACATTTTTGTAAATTTTGTAAAAAGTGTTTTACAAATTTTATTTGTTTTAGAGAACTAAACTAATTTGAAAAGTATGTTTTGGTTTTACTATCGTACTTGGTATTACCATAGAAATTAAATATGATGAACCACAGTGGTATCTTTTCACATGAAATATTTAAATAAGAAATATGTAATATTTATCATTACAATAAAATTCCTCAATTCAGTTATGGTGTCAAACTCCCATTATGATCGTGATGATAAATCATTTCCCATCTCAAAGCCCTACTGATGTATGTATGATATGAGTACCTGAAGCCAGCGATGGCCTTCTGGATGATGGTGTCGTCCAGGCTTTTGTCGAAGACGTAGGACAGGGCGGCGATGGTGGGTCCCCAGGTCATGGTGAACAGGTCATGGTCGTAGCTTCCGGCAGGCAGACGCAGGAAGACGCCCTCGGGTGTCGCGCCACGGTGCAGCAACACACTCCACACGTAGTTGTCCTTCACCAGGCCCGTCTGCTCGTCGGGCATCACAATTTCCTCATTCCTATAGAGGGTAAAAAACTAATTCAATCGGCTAAAACTCACAAAACTCACTTGGGTCCTTTAAGGTGACTGATTGCAGTTTGTTACCAATCAGACAAAATAAATACATATAATAAGAGTCGTAAGGCGAGTTTAATAGTATCTTACTTGATAGCATTGTAGATATCCTCCAACATGTCCTGGTCGAAATCCTTATTCCCATTGACGCCCTTTAGATTTTTCTTGAATTGCTATGGTATGGTTTAAAATGACAAAAAAAGAAAAGATATATTCATCAAATTTGTAGAATATTTATTGAGGAACCGTTGACATGGCAGGTTAAAGGATAAGCGAAGTGTCTGTCTCAATACTGTGACAACTTTTAGGTGCCAACAGGAGAGGTATGAAGTATTGCAATTACATATTAAAATGTATTGTAATTTTGGTTTAATTTATCACTAGACAAACTGATCAATGACTCAAGTGGAAAATAATTTAATCATTATTTCAAAGAGAATGCACATCATGAATCAAGTTAGTCAGTGATTTGCTATTTTCATTTCAGAATAGCACATTAAAGACACCACAGCAAAAGCAGCAATGGAGCAGCAAGTTATTCAAGCAAAAATACAATATACGTAACTCACATCTAAATCAATGTTTAATTAAGTTTATTACAATCCTGATTATGTACAACCCACGTAGCAGCTACTCTTCCTTGGGTCCATAAAAATATGACATTAGATGACAGTAATCAACAATAAGAGAGCCCGTGTGACAAAATAAAAGAATGATTATATGAACAAAACAGGGGTATAAAAGAGATTTTAGTCCTAGTAAATATTTACACACACACATCACTCACTATGAGAAATGTAAATGTGAATATAAATTCAGGAGTCAGTGTGGCCATTAAACAATTGCGATACTGATACTGTAAGTGAAAAAAACTAATTTTCATCCCACCCCAAAGTTAAAAGGCCTGGATGGTCCCCACCCTCCACACGCCAATCAGCACGTCCTCAACGAGTGAGCTTAGCCCCAACAATTAAATAAATATAAAATTTAAAAAAGAGGTTCCGGGAGAATCCACGTCATGTGTTACTTAATATGCTTAAGCTGCGATGTTAGGGAACACAGGGGTTGGAGCCGAGGCAA
>OMKR01048044.1:4141-15745 GCA_900302355.1 Cyttopsis rosea | reverse complement strand
GGTCATCGTCATCATCATTATCATCATCATCATCATCATCATCATCATCATCATCATCATCAAACTTTACTTTATAGAGTGAACTTCATAGAGCTAAACTTTATAGAGCACCTTTCAGGGAAGCAAATGCAATTCAAAGTGCTTTACAAAAAATAGACAGACTACAATATGGAAATTAAGAAACGTAAGAATATAAATAAATAAATAAATAAATAAGCAATACAAATATATACAGTATATATACACAAAATTAAAGTAAAGTTAAAATTAAATTAAAACACAGGGAACATATCCAGCATAAACTGTTGGAATGTTGCTCGCCATAGTGTTTTGTGGAGAAACGCAACCAGATTTCACGGAGGTTTCCTGAGAACACCACGAGGTTTAGCTCAGTGAAGCACAGTGAGCACTGGACCGGGGGTTTGAATTCAGACTTCTCGCATCCAACCAAAATCCTTGTTCTCGGAGAGTCTTCCTGATTGCCGTCTAAAGGTTATTGAGTCATGTGATCTAGATGAGCAGAGCGCCCGCTTGCCGATGGACCCATTTGTGACGTTATCTTTAATAGTAACCCTCATGTCAAAAGAAACCAGTGAAGATCATCTCAGAGCTGCGAGAACCCGGCAGGACGCTGTGGTGTGACGGAGTCAGATGCTGCCGTCACAGGTTCAAATCCAAATTATTTCCATCTAAGTCACCGCAGAGGTTCCTTTAAGCTCGGGCCACAATACGTGACTTTCAAGGCTGATTTGACAATTTGAGATCGGGCGGATTCGTGGAAATCCAGGGTGGTTCAGGTTAGTCCAGTGTCGTCCATGGTAGTACAGCGTCGTCCAAGGTGGTCCGGGGTAGCAACTGTAGTCCAGGGTAGTACAGGGTAATCCAAGGTGGACCGGGGTAATCCAAGGTGGTCCGGGGTAGCCACTGTAATCGATATGTGTGTGTGAGTGAAATCAAATGTCTCAGGTCACGATTCAGTCAACCATGTTTGATTTTATCGGGCGAGTCTTTTCAAAATCCTTTGGTGTGTTACTGTAAACTGCTGTGTCCATAATTTCCCAGTCGCTACGTACCACCATTTATTATTTAGTCTATGAATATCTAGCCTATGGGTGTTGGGATTGCTGAATGAAGCAGTACTGACTTGCACAAGTACCTGACTTGTGTCCTCGTCCGTTGGCGGTGGTGCTGAACATCAGTGGAGAAAAAAATGCAATGTGAGCTAAGTTGCAACCTTTTTGTGTCTCACGAGCATGTTGTATGTCACACATCCTGGCTTGTGTGTCATGCTGCATGAGGAAAACATTGTATTTGTTTATATCCACTATTTTAGTCATGCAGTTTAGACTGATTGGGTTCATGCCAGCCCTGCATTCAGGAAATTTAAACTGGGAAATGAAGACAACGGAATGTACAGTATGTACTGAGGACCAGGTTACATTAAAGAAAGACTTGGGATTTCAATCGACTCCCTAATCTGTAATACTGCTTGCTCTCACAGCTGGTATTCTTGCTCAAAAGTACTTCATTGAACATGAATATTCTTGCTCACATGAATCGTAATTTGATTTGGAAAAACCTCCTTCTTGCCACTTGCATCAGATATTTATACTAATTCATACGACTCTCTGGTCTGTTTACACAGTCACATGTCTACAGTGTCGAGTAGATAGTGCTGTGATACAACTGGAAGAAATCGGTGAAGATTCATTCACAGATATATTTACATGTGGCTATGGAGCCCATTCATGTGTCCACATCAAACAGCGGTCTGGCAGTTTTCTCTGAATTTCAGGGTTTAGATTATATCATTATGGGATGGGAAAATGGGCATTTGCCCACCTCACAGCAGCATCATTACATGCATTGACTCCCCAGTTACAGTGAAATATCTTTCTTTGGTTAAATTCTCAATTGCTCACCCAATGCTCATTCTGTTCTGTTATAATAAGCGATGAATCAGAGGCGGCAGTAAAAACGATTGTCCACAGCACTGTTAAACATGACATTATTTGTTAGTGTGAAACAAAATGGAAGCATCAACACACATGCACACACACAAATGCTTAAATGTCAGCCGGTCTAAAGATAGTCCATGAAAAATTGGTGGTGGTTTCCCAGATTCCTTGCACGTAAAACAAACTGCGATCGCTCATCCATCCTGGAGCTTCAAAAGCAGATTGGATGAGATGCAACCATACAAGCTGCCTAATTGGAGCACTTGTTTTAAGCTGTTGACGTTAGGTTTGGCCGATCGTTTCTATTTTGATATCGTCAAATGGTGACTGCTCAAGATGGGCGATACGCGATCCGATCGTCAGGGGGCCTCCACCCAAAGTGGTGGAGCCGCAGAGCAGAGGGGAGGGAGGGGACAGGATTTCAATAACAGTCTATGTTACAAACACAAATATAATGTACACTTAGGTTCAAGTGCCCCTTGCACAGACCTGTCCGCTCAGCGTCCTGCACACTCTCTCTCCGCGGCTGGACATGTTCACAATGTGTGATAGGGAGGAACGGGGCAGCGGACGGAGATCGCGGGCGCAAATTACTTATGGAGCTTAGGCATGGAGACATGGGAGACAGGTCCCGATCTAGACCCGATCTAAGGTCTGGAGCCTTCTTCCTCTCCTCTTGTCCCGTGATGAGTGAAATCTGACTCCGCAGACTGAGCTTCGATCTGGCGCACAAAGTTTCACTTTCAGTTATAGCGTCCGTTGTCCGACTAAGTATTGGTAACACGCTGAGTATTTTACAAATTCAAGTTATTTTTATTTGATCAACGTGGGCGCTGATATGCGAAAATGAACTAAATGGGTTTTATTTCTCTAGTAATGTATGTCATCGGTGTAAGAACACCGTGTAACACCAGTAACCACGGCAACCCCAATGTCCATAGTGACAAGTGCCATAAACGAAACACATTGAAAGAGGTGCCATTCTCCATATTACAAGTCAGTGTAGCATCAAAATGATTTTGAAGCTGTTATTTTAAGGTAAAAAGTTACATAATGTTGCTTTAATATCGGCGTAGGAAAAACCAATCGCCGATCATCCCTTCGATCATCGATATATGATCCGATTGCAAATCGGCACAAGCCTAGTTGCCATATGAATTATTCCGTTTTGGTTGTCGAATCCATAAGTTGTACTTACCTCGTCTAAAACGGTCCACGGGGAGATTCATCACTTTTGCTTCGCCCGCCACACGAGAATATATTAAAGTGAGGTTTGTGGATCACTGAGGAGACAAATGCCATATTCATAATGCCCTGGGGGAGATAATTTGCCTCCTTGATATTTGAACCCCAATGCTGACTTATAAGTCTGCTTTGCTTCGAGATGGATGAGCATTAAAAAAATATAATTAAAATAAAAAGAAAGCGCCACCGCACCCTGGAGACTGTAAATGAGTCATGGGAGGGGTGAAGGAGTTATTTATTGTTGGGGATGAGAGCAGACTGGACAAGATGGCTTCTGTGACTGGATAAAAGTCCTTAACCCTTTATAGTCCATCTCAACCAAGCACGTAGGTAGAGGTGATTTGAAATGCCTGCAGCGAATGGCGAATTATTGGAAACTTTAGTTTGGCGTGATATGTACAAAAAGGGAGTTAGCACATACCAACTATAGGGGTAATTCAACTTGATGAGAAGCTATTCAAGGGTTAATGGAGGTTTAAACGTATGTAAAGTATATTTTACATCCGAACCCACAACAATAAAAGGTGGTTTGTTATATAAAATATGCACCGATGTATAACTTTTACCATGGAGGGACATCTCTACATCTCGACTCTAGTTCTGTATCTTCTACAATAAACAAGACCTTTGTTTTATAATTTGGGGTCAGTAATTAGTGTTAAATAATTAATTTCATTGCTCCTTCGTGGAGGTGCTTCAAAGGCTTATGGGGAGAGAGAGGAGAGACACCGTTTATTTATTTCCACAGCGATCCGTCTCTCCACGTTTCTAACCGATGTGAACCACTTGTTATCCTGCTGAGGACGCGGCTCGATGGTCGTTAGAAACCCAGACCCTGTTAGGTCGGAATTGAGAAACCATTTTTGCATGCTAATCCCCATCCTTATCCATCTCCATCCTTCTCCATCCGTCTCCATCTCTGTGATAAGGAACGTGGTTTTGCTCCCAAACTTTCTGACCTTCAGACGGACCGGGTGCTCTCCAGCTGCCGTCAGATGTGAGGACGTTCCCGTCGTTGACCCTTTTGTGTTCCTGTGTCGGATTCTGCCCCGCCCGCTGCGCCCTTTCGCCGCGGGCTGAAGGGCTAATCAAGGAGTTTTAAGACGCGCCTCTCCCCAACTCTTTTGTGTTTTGACGTTTCCGTCGATCGCGCTGACGGCGGCGGCTCCTCGGTTTTCCGTTTCATTGACTGGCCCCCGAAAATGCATCCACTACCTCAATCTCAATGCTCTTTCCTACTTGAGATAGTGCTATAGTAGATATTTTGGATAATCATGTCTTCATTATACAGTAAGCATTATAATTACTCCATTATAATTGGTCCATTGTTTAAGTCTTTGAGACCCAAGGCTGTAGCATTTCACATAGAAATTTGCTGTTCCAATTTGTTTTAACATACAATAGGGCTGGGCGATGGTGATATTGACATTGATGCACCTTTGGTCAAAAACGCCTCGAAAGTGCCCTCTATAGTGCCCTCTATAGTGCCCCTACGATAGAAATCACATTTCAAATTCCCTTCAGTGTCCTTCTATAGAGAAAACATCATAGTGCCCTATCGGGTGAATTTTTACTAAAAGTAATATGAAGTGCACTAGAGAAAATGTGAGGAAGCGCCCCCGAGGTGACCCGATAGCTGATGCAAATAGGAATAAAGAGCCTTCACGGCCGGGTGCACCAAACAGGAAGTGTGTCAAATACATATGTGTATATGTCTTTGTGTGTGTGAATAAATGGTTCAGTTAATTGTTGATAGTAGGCAATGTGCAGACGTGCCCTGTAGGTGGCTTTTAGCTAGAGAAGGGTTCTGAAGTGCCCTATAGGATCCCTCTTTCCTGGAGTAAATGCTGTAAATGCAGAAAAATGCAACCACATCCTGCCCCCCTCCACAAACCTCCCCCTCTTCCACCGATGAAAAGTGCCATTGTTTCCGCTCCTGCGCCGAAAAGCCTCCGTGCGCGTGTTTGCTCGTGCACGGAGGAGCCCTTTGCATCTAGTCGTGTGCATTAAGAAGTATTTCCTGTGAAGTCCTTCTTAAAGCGGAGGATTTGTAGCATTCCTTTGTGCTGATGTGCAGCAGGTCCTGTTGGCGTTCCTCCTCCTCCTCCAACATTAATTAACACCGCGGCTCATGATGGATGACCTCAGCTTTAGCGAGCCTCTTCCCATTAATCACAACACGTAGGAGGAGGCTTGGCTAAAAACCCTTTTCTTTCGCCGCCGTTTCCCTCTCTTTGCTTCCGAGGCCCGGAGCAGATCCGCATTATGTATTTGTCTCGCGATCAGAAAATAAACATGACATGCTTCCTTAATTTCTCCAAAGCTTGATGCACAAAACCATTGTGGTTTATCGAAAGCCATTGCATCCATTACCCACAATAAATCACCTTCCGTCATAATGCGGCTGTTGTGAGCGATTCAGCACTAATGCATTTCAGACGGTTTATGCTCCGAAAAAAATCAAGCAGCAGCGAGAGTGCTGTTAACATGGTTTTAGAAAGGGTGTATCACATCATATTTCACTCTATTTGAAAGCACACGTAGAAGGGTACCATACCATACTGATGCCACACTGGGCAGGGTCAGCTCCTCCAAATCCCTGATGGTTCCAACACAACATGCACTGAAAACCTGTTGTGTTGGAGTATTTTCATTGTGAACAAAAACTTATATAGTTGTTTTTTTTAATTTTTATATTGTAGTATTTTATGTATAGTCAATTTTCAAAGACAATGGAATAGTTAGTAGTAGTAGTAGTGGGTATAGTTATTTAGTTTTTTTAGTTTGTACAATATTAGTATGGAACAATATGAAAATTTGAAGGATATGATTATAAACCCACCATAAAATAACATATTTTTGGTCAAAATGACTTAATTTTGCTGTATTTTGCATTTGTTAAAGCAATGGTGTCTCAAGGGAATGGACAAAACAAATATATGGACAGTGTGTATGCATTCCTCTGGTCAGGACCCAGGCGGTGAGCTGCTTCTGTTCAGACGTCGACCCGGTTCGATGTCGCCCGACCTCCAGGAGGTCAGACAAGGAGTCCGTCTCTTTGTTTTTAACGGCAGCGCTGGGACGAAGGCGTTAATGATTGTTAGCACTGCCTGAGCTGACGGAGGCGACGGAGTCGGCCCCGGACACACGGCGGCGGCCACGCCCGTCCCCTGTTTGCATTTCAGGGTCTCCATGCCGAAATCTTGACGTGGTCCTTTTTAAGTAACATTGGAACTAAAATGTCACTCTGAAGACAGGTTTCTTTTCTTCCTTCCTGCTGAATATCTTCCTTTTCAAAACTCTGTTAATATCCATGTGACGACAGCGATAACTAGACGTGGCGTTGCTGTTCATATTCAAAGCGGCGTCGCACTCAACGCACCGGGGAGATCTGCTGTCGTCATTACTTGCAATATTACTGCAATATTTAGGTGGAAATACCCACCGGGATGCCATCTCTATAGAGCTGTCACGATCACAACATGTCAATGATTAATAGTCACACAAATAATTTAGATTTGATTGTCTTTAATTAATGTAAGAATCAAAAATATTTCAATTTTCCACGTCAATTTATGTGTATAAGGAATTTGTCTTGGTATGAGTTGGTGAAAATAAATAAATGTGTATACAGAATATACTCAATGTGCTCTGTGCACAAGACGAATTAAAGGGTTATTGCAGGGATGTACCACATGTCTACCCATTGCAGGAGAGCATTGGCATTATAGAACATTAAAAAGTTGGGTAAAACACAAAATAATTGCGCATCATTTTTTCGTTTAAATTTGTAAGGAAACAAATTGAGGAATTTACAAAAAAGATCGATCTGCTCAAAGAATAGTTTTTTTTTTGTTTATTGTACATTTTTAGGTTTATTGTATATTGCCAATTTATCTCTTAAAAATCCTTTATAGCCCCCATTGCCTGAATCCATGCTAATTATGTATTTTCTATCTGTATATACACTAAGGTACAGAGAGTGGTATTAAAATAATGGGGTGAGGTTTCTCTCCATTCTCTGGGGTGCAGGCGCTGGGATTCAGTGGCATTTAGTAACTTCTACAACTGGCTCATTGTGGCTTTACGGAGGAGACGGAGATCAATGTTCCTTCTTCGAGTGTGAACCAAATATAAATAACGGAGTGAACTGATCCAAGCCACTGGAGGAGTGGAACCAAAGTGATGCATTATGCGCATTAACGCTGCATTATGGCCACGTAATATTAATTGCAGATAATTCACTGAATCCTAAACCCTGTAGATGATTGTTTCGGGCAATTTGGTCGAACCCACCGCCGAGCTAATTACAATGAGTGGCGAGTGGAATGAACCAAAGAGACGTCTGATTAGATGGAGGCGTCGGCTCATTCATTGCACGTCTGTATTGCCTCGTACGAGAGTTTGGAGAATAGAACATTACCTCTGGTCCAGGATCTAGGAGTGGTAGGTGGAATTTGAACGTTTTTTAAATAAAATGGCTGATTTGAGTGGTTGGTTTGATTATCTGAGCTGTGAAATGAGAGTAATTATTATCAGTTTCTAGTGAAACAAATATTTAAACATTACTGTTTCATAATGGTGAATGCAGCGAGGCCGCACTAATTCATGGCTTTCAGTCAGAACAGCAGCTCTGTGTTCTTCAAAACAAGCTCAAGGTTCAAACTCAAACTATTAGTCGTGAAAAAGGTTTGACTTTTCTTTTTTTAAGATTCGGTTCTTGACGAGTCACTCTGTGAAAAGAGTCGTTCTAATTAAGTCACGGTGAGCGAGGGAGTCAGTTCAGCTCTGAGTTGTGAATGGAATTGTCACAGGAATCGTTTAATTCTGTCAAAATAATTTATTTTGGTGGAATGCAAAGAGTAAATCAGTCCCATTCAGTCTGAATTATGTCAAATGACATGACCTGATTTTGCCTGGATTTTAATTCCTCAGTGATCATTTTCAGTTTCTGAGTCGACTCGCCCAACTGACTCCCAACTTCCGAGCCATTTAACAGATGTGTTCACTGCGAACAAATCATTTGCGAGTCTTTCATCACTAACTACTATTAGGTAGAAATAATAAGCACAGTTCTACATGTTGTGTTTGTGACATTTTTAGTGTTTAACAGGACGGTGGTGTAGTGCTGTTACGACCGCCTCGAAAGCCACAACATAAGGACGGACATGCGGTGGCCCTGAGAGCTCAACGCACTGCAACTTAAGAAAACACATTCACAACACAAAACACAAATGCAAAAGCCACAACATAATGAAAGAGAGCAACAACGGAAGTGAGCAACTTGGATTTATCTGCAGTAAAATATATTAACAAACGATTCAAGTCTTTTGGGTGAACGAACTAAACTGAATCACTTCCTGAAATGATCCGTTCATCGATCCGATCCGCTCAACTGAACTGAGTGATGAATGGATCATTTCACGAAGTGATTCAGTTTAGTTCATTCACCCAAAAGATTTGAATCCTTCGGGAACGACACAACACTATCACGGAGCCGGTAGATGCCGTTTTCTTTGGAATATCGCACTTAAATGGCCTAAATAACAACTGTGAATTGATATAAAAGTTGTTTTTTCTATTTATTAATTGCATGGAGGCTGTTTGGTGCTTGTAACGAGGAAGCAAATGGAGGATTTGGACATCATAGTGCATGTGGTCTGGCTCCAATTACAGACACAAAATAATTTAGTTTAATATATTTTATTGCAGATAAATCCAAGTTGCTCACTTCCATTGTTGCTCACTTCCGTTACATTGTTGCTCACTTCCGTTAAGTTGTTGCTCACTTACATTATGTTGTGGCTTTTGCATTTGTGTTTTGTCTATTTGCATGTGTTTTCTTAAAGCAGCATAATGGAAGAGGTGCCATTCTCCATATTACAAGTCAGTGTACCATCAAAATGATTTTGAAGCTGATATTTTAAGGTAAAAAGGTGACATAATGTTGCTTTAAGTTGCAGTGCGTTGAGCTCTCAAGGCCACAACAGGGACACAACACTGGGTTAAATGCAAACACAATGCATTTATCTACAAAAAAAGGGAAGCAAACAAAAAGCTGGGTCTTGTATCAGGGAGTTGAGAGAGCGCCCGTGGACAGAGGAAAGAGCCACCGATATAGTCTCAGCTCACATCTTCACACAGGTGCCCTCAATCAGCCATCAGTGAAATCAAACTGATAACAGAGCAGCATGACACAAGTGCTGTGGGATTATTTAATTGTAAAAAATGGGAAACATGCATTTCCAGCGTTTCATGGTTCCTCTCTAACCTGTGGTTCTGCTGGCTCCGGGCCCCGGATCTGGTTTAGCAGGCTCGGGTCTATTTCTGTTTGGTCTGGACCCTGGGTCTATTTCTTTTGGGTCCGGGGCCCTGGGTTTGGTTCTGTTGGTTCTTCCGGCTCCGGGCCTAGCGGTTGCACTATCATGGGGGTCGGATGTTGGCTGCTGGAAGCTGGAAGCCTCCATGATCTGCAATTGATTTCCCAGAGAGAAAGATAATTACCGTCACTAACGCAGAGGGGGGCGACGTGCAAACAGCCTGTTAGTCCCAGACGCTGCCACAGGCTTTTTATTCTGCTCGATATCTTCCCCCCGAACATGAAATCAGAGCCTGGAGACGTTCAGCACGACTTCCAGCTCATCCTCCGACTGGAAGTAAGATGTCTGGCCTGCAAGAACATGTCTTCAGAAGTGAAAGGTGGAGGATGGGTTTGTGCCTCTGTCAGTCTATCTATAGACATGTACAGTATATACCGTATATGTATGTATGTAAATTGTATGCACGTGACTGAACAAGGTAATTTTCAGGAATTATGGGCCCTGTGAAAAGATACGATATTATACTTTTATTTTGAAAAACATGTGAAAAACATGAATTGAGTCCGCACATTTCATTCTTTCTCTTTTCCCTTTCAGATTTTCAGACCCAGATTTATATTTTGTAGGGAACTTGCTAGTGTGTGCAACCACGGTCTGTTTTGAAGCCAAAAAGCATGGCCGTCTGGTTGCAACCATCTTGCTCCCAGTTTCAGAGGTAGATGGAAATTGGAAACAAGGCCAACGCAGTACGGACGGGAGGCAGGGCAGAGTTTCCATGGTAACCCGGTGTGTATCCCCACTGAACTGTCGGCTGCCAGTGAAAACTGTCAATCATATAATCTCCGGGCCTGGCCACGCCCCATTTGCATGATGGGGAACTTGGTGAAATGACATGATAATGTGTATTTTGGATTTTGCATCCGTTTGCATCCGTTTTTGGGCTTGCATTGGTTTGGGGGCGGGGTAGTATGTAGTTCTGGAAACCTCCACATATTTTTCAGTTTCTGTTTTCCAAAGCAGTCGGGCAGCCTTGGTGTGCACGCTGTACGCAGATGTCCCATCAGATGTCCCATCAGATGTCCCATCTTCTCCCTGGTCGTCTTCAATCATTGGGGGCTGATTGGAAGGTCTCCTCTTTTTGACAGTTTATTTAGTGTCAAGTCTATTAAAAAAATATTTTTTTATCATAGATTCTATTAATTACACATAAGACTGTGGTTTATGGATCATATATTCATATTTATATTGTTGATATCACTCATGATACGACGCTATATACATACATTTATTCGCAATGTCTTCGCTGTTACTGACGTGCATTACAAATATAATTCATTTCAGTCCAATACAGAAATCACATATTTCAATTCATTTGCGATGCGATGGTGGTATTTATATATTTATATATCAGAGTATTATTTTGTATTTGCTTTGTTGTTTTTAACCCAGCCCTAGTACCTACGGTCCTATTGATATCACTGGTTATAGAGTGAGGTAGGGAGGTGGTTATATATAGAGGAAGGCCTGAGAAAAGATGAATAAGATATAGCTCCCCTTTATGGTGTGTGTGTGTGTGTGTGTGTGTGTTGTAGGAAAACGCTCATACATACTGTGTGTGAAGGAGGACAGGGAATCAGCGATGGAGCACAAAGGGCAACATATATATCTTTATACATCTTTATACTGTATTAAGTGGTTATGACGTGACGTGTTAAAGACGCTCTCTACTCCGTGTCGACTTGTCCTAACACGCTGCACATTAATCATTCATGTTTGTCGTTGCTCGGGGTTTAATTCCGAGGAATAAACCAAAAGAAAAACAGAAAAACCTGCTGTGTTTACACACACAAGTAAGATTTCACACAGAAAAATATACAAATTTAGCAGGAAGCCGCTCGCAGCTGAATCAACATTTGGCTGTTTCAGGTTTTTTTTTCTGCAGTTGCATTTAAAATGCTTCTCTGAACTTCAGATAAAGCCGTTTTATTATTTTTCATGTTTAGTTTTTCTCCTCTTCCTCCTCCTCCTCTGGATCCTAGCGTTCCAGTTAACAGGTCCAAATGTATTCTCCGTCAATAAAC
>OMKR01048034.1:0-11794 GCA_900302355.1 Cyttopsis rosea | reverse complement strand
TAGATAGATAGATCAAAATGTAGGCAATGATAATACATTTACACGAATTTAAAAACCAGGAAAAATCTGCAATATACAATAAACCAAAAAATTTAATTTTGCTCGTCCACAGTCTCGTTAAACATGCAGATAAATTTTCTCATTGGTTAACTTGAGTCATTCTGCTGGTTTTGGACATCGATAATAATAATAATAATAATAATAATAACAACAATATAATAATAATAATAATAACAACAACAATAACAACAACAATATTATACTACTAATAATAATAATAATAATAATAATAATAATAATAATAAAACGACATAACTGATGCACATAGAACAAACATTTAGCTACCTCTGTTGCATAATGTATACAAAATTACATATTATCATCACCGAACATTATATAATAATAATAATAATAATAATAATACTTATTATTATTATTATTATTATTATTATTATTATTATTGTAATAAAACGACATAACTGATACACATGTAACAAAACATTTAGCTACCTCTGTTGCAGTGAGTGGATGAACACCGTGCCAAGATGGCGCAGTGTTTACGCGTCGGACTCGCCGCATCGAGGCATCTTCGCACCGCAACGAAAACCGCGCAGGCAGATTTCCGGACTGCTAAAATCGTCATCATTAAGCGCCCGCGGTTTGACAGGAAGGCCCCTTTCCCTTGGTGTCGCAGCCGCTCGCTCTGGAAGGTTCTGGTCGAGACTGGAAACCTACCCGAATCTGAAGCCATCCCAAGCCAGGCAGGACCGTTTAATCTCCGGGGAGCATCCGTCCCTTCGTGAAGACCTCCGTGAACACTTCCAGACGGATATCAAGCTTCGGTGCTCGATATGATGGCCGCTCCTAAACTCTCAAGTGTGGGGAGAAACAAAGGAGGGGCGTATGTGGACAGGGATAAGCCGGCCCAGATCCGATACAGTAACATATCTGCGGGCAAAGGTAAAAGGCTTACACGGTGCACACAGCACACTAGCTGTTATAATGAATGAGTATGATAAATAATGAGTGTTTATAATTAAACATCGGCCGCGAGTGTCGTGTTGTTAATTCATCTTCTTGGAGCTAACGGTGCTGCGACACTGCGGATGCCCATGATTCATCATAAAGGCTTCAGAACCAGATGATCACATTAAAGATCTTTATTCTGCACAAGGAGACACGCAGTACGGTGCAGGGAAATGATGAAGGGCAAACTGCAAATGATGTGCAAAGCAAGTAGGAAGAAAAAAATATAAATTAATAGAATTCAGAAAAATGTTGTATTGCAAACATGTATGTATGGGCAGTGTCACAGAATGACAATGTACAGTTGGGGGGGGGGATGGATGGATAGATACTTTATTCATCGCGGAGGGAAACTGCAGTGTCACAGCAGCTCACATCAGAATAGAGTAATAAGTACAAATAGAAAAAAGGAAATGGCAATAAGGGCGCAATGATGCGGATCATTAACACAAATATATGCAGATGTTATATATTGAATAGAACTGAATGATGAATTGGTGTAAGTGTCATGTCGTAGTTTACATTGTTGTGCATTTGGTGTTCAGCACCACCGTGTCGGTGCTGTAGATACTGAAAGGTTTTTCTTTCTGGCAGCTGTCGCAGATGCCATCAGAACCAGCCTGGGGCCAAAGGGCATGGACAAGATGGTCAGTAAGCCTGGTCACCTCTAAGATTGTGTAGTGTTGTAGTGCTAAAGTTGTTATCCTAAAGTCACTGGTTGCGAAGGTTTACAATCAAAGCTTTTGTTCCAGATCCAGGATGGAAAAGGTGACGTTACAATCACCAACGATGGGGCCACCATCCTGAAACAGATGCAGGTTCTCCACCCTGCAGCCAAAATGGTACATCCCAGACCTGGCTTGTATCTCAGGGTGTGGTCAGATAAACCACTGCCCATCATCCTATTAATACTCATTCTGTGTTTTAGCTGGTGGAGCTGTCCAAAGCCCAGGACATTGAGGCTGGTGACGGCACAACCTCTGTGGTGGTGATCGCAGGAGCCCTACTCGACGCCTGCTCCAAGTTGCTGCAGAAAGGTATGTGCTGCCAGGTCTGGCAGTTTGATAAGACAGGAGTATATTCCCCCAAAAAACAAAGTTATTATGTGAGACTAATCATTTGAATGGTCATTGAAAATAATTAGTTGAGGAATGATGTGATCCCTCAATGACTTTTTTGAAATTGTTGACACAAAATTTAAATTTAGCATCACATTAATATTTCTGCAACATTTCTGAATGTTTTTGAATTACAGCAGTGTATGAAATTACATGCAATCACATCCTATGATAATTTGAGAAGCATTTGTAATTTCAAGCTCCCACAACTATTGTGGTCGAATTGGCATTAATTAGGACTGATTGAGCCCAATCTGTACTGTTCAGATTTACATCAGATTTCTCTTCTTCATCGGCTGTTATTTAAGCTTCCGTGTTCAGAGTGTATAGTAGAGACTTGACCTCAGTCCACCTTCCCCCATCCAGGCATCCACCCCACCACCATCTCTGAGTCCTTCCAGAAGGCCGTGGACAAGGGGGTGGAGGTTCTGACCGGCATGAGCACACCGGTGCAGCTGAGCGACCGCGAGACTCTGCTGAACAGCGCCACCACGTCGCTGTGCTCCAAGGTTGTGTCGCAGTACTCCAGCCTGCTGGCGCCCATGAGTGTGGACGCCGTCATGAAGGTGATCGACCCCGCTACGGCCACCGGCGTCGACCTGCACGACATCAACGTGGTCAAGAAGCTTGGGTAAAGATGAGCACAAACACAACAGAATATTTGACCGTCGCTTGGGTGTCTCAAATGAATTTCACAGTCTAGCTTTAAAGTTTAGGAAATGTGTCCATGGCACAACCTCTATGCTTCGAACCCTTTTAATTGACA
Source organism: Cyttopsis rosea (assembly GCA_900302355.1). Classification (NCBI taxonomy): domain Eukaryota; kingdom Metazoa; phylum Chordata; class Actinopteri; order Zeiformes; family Parazenidae; genus Cyttopsis; species Cyttopsis rosea. The sequence continues at coordinate 8,884 of OMKR01048034.1, read as the reverse complement.
CATGGCTGTAAAGAAAGTTTGTCAACTGTTCATGTTGTGCTGCAGTTGACAAACTTTCATTGCAAACTTTCTGATCACTGTATTGTTTTTCATGTACATGCTCGCACACTCACTCACTCACTCACTCATTCGTTCATTATGCAGTCTGCTTCAACGCAAAATATGACCTTAAATCAACAAAGAACAGCAAGTAAGCCGTAAATCTCGCTGTTAAAATGTCACGGTGTCTCATAAGCGTAATTGTAGTTTGAACATTTAAACCGTTTTTAAAGTGTGGAGTTATAACTTGTCTTGGCTGTTGATTTCTTTTGTCTTGTTCAGTGGGACCATCGATGACTGTGAGCTGGTGGACGGTCTGGTTCTGACCCAGAGGGTGGCCAACACCGGCGTGTCCCGCGTGGAGAAGGCCAAGATCGGCCTGATCCAGTTCTGCCTGTCTCCCCCCAAAACCGACGTGAGTCCATAAATTTAGTATTTTCCTGAGTCAACTCCTTTCTAACAGTCAGGGAGGGGTTTTATTTTAATATATACAATTATTTATTGATTACTCTTTAACCAATAATTGATATCGAAGGGTTTTGAGAACAGTCAGAATCCTGAAGTCTGTAAAATTTGATAACATCAGTGTCTCTTTTTGTGTGCGTCCAGATGGACAACCAGATCGTGGTGTCAGACTACGCCCAGATGGACCGCGTGCTGCGGGAGGAACGTGCCTACATCCTCAACCTGGTGAAGCAGATCAAGAAGGCCGGCTGCAACGTCCTCCTGGTCCAGAAGTCCATCCTGAGGTACCAGGCCTAGAATTAAATTCCAAAATACCCTTAAAGTAATAGAATCATTTTTCTTCTTTTTAGAGACCCTAACCCTCAATTGGGGGCATAGATGAATGTTGTATGAGCCATAAACTTAGAATTAATACATTAAACTTTGTTAGTAATATAGTCTGCTAACACATCTAGGGCTGTGCGGTAAAATCAAATATCCCCCTTTTTTTTATGCATACCTTGGTATCGATAATGACTATTTTGGGAATGACTGACTGATTACAAATGTTCTCCCACAGAGACTCTCTGAGCGACCTGGCATTGCACTTCCTCAACAAGATGAAGATCATGGTGGTGAAGGACATTGAGAGAGAAGACATTGAGTTCATCTGCAAGGTGAGGTCTGGACCGCATGAAGAATTTTACTTTAATCAAGTGACCACAGGCAAAACCAGATTCATGTAGCAGTCGATGACAAATCTAAAATAGAAACTCATATTTGACACATTTACATTTCTGGCTTCAGGCTTGGTAGTAAACATATAGAATTGCTTGAATGCACCTTTCCAACTGAATTTAAATGGTCAGATTGACTTGAAGATGGTATACCAGAATGCAGTTCTGTGGAGGTAAAATACTGCCTTGACAACCAGTTGGAGCTGAAACTGGCTTCAACTGTACTGGGTTTACTGGGCTAGTATGGACAGGGTTAATCTACTTTCTCTGAATACCTGAACATCTTTCCAAATCTCAAAGGTTCCTTTTAAATTAAAACATAGTCGCACAAACCGACTTCTGCTTCAACGGTGAACTTTATTTATTTTGTGGGAATTGAACCTTCACCCTCTCTTCCTCCCCCGCAGACCATCGGCACCAAGCCCATCGCCCACGTCGACCAGTTCAGTGCCGAGATGCTGGGAACGGCCGAGCTGGTGGAGGAGGTGAACCTGGACGGCTCCGGGAAGCTGGTCAAGGTAGCGTGAACACGATGAGGGGTGTGATGCAAACTGTGTTTTGTCCAAAACCAGTGACTAATTAAGCGTTGTGTTCTCTCAGGTCACAGGCTGCACCAGTCCAGGGAAGACTGTCAGCATCGTGGTGCGAGGCTCCAACAAGCTGGTGCTGGAGGAAGCGGAGCGCTCCATCCACGACGCGCTGTGTGTCATCCGCTGCCTTGTCAAGAAGAGGTGAAGAGATGTTCAGCGGCTTGGATCTACACTTTGATTTTCTAGACTCATTCTTATTACTCTATTTGTTACTTTTTGTAGCCACATTCTTTTGTAGCCACAAGTTTAATCTTATACCAGGGTGTCTACAGGTCCTTAAAATGTCTTAAATTTAGTTTGACAAATATGAGACCTTGGAAGTCATTAAATGGTCTTGGATGTGAATTTGTGAGATCTTAATTTCAACAAACATTTTATTTATCCATAAATCTATTTTTGTCAAAAGGAGTCAAGTTCCTCTGTCAGTCAACAATTCTGAATCATCTAGTTCATAATCTAGTTGATCTTTTGTTTTCCCGTGTCGCTCAGGGCTCTGATCGCGGGCGGTGGCGCCCCTGAGATCGAGCTGGCGCTGCGTCTGGCGGAGTACTCCCGCACGCTGGCCGGCATGGAGGCGTACTGCGTGCGCGCCTACGCCGATGCTCTGGAGGTAATTCCCTCCACGCTGGCCGAGAACGCCGGCCTCAACCCCATCTCCACGGTGACGGAGCTGCGCAACCGGCACGCCCAGGGCGAGAAGACTGCTGGCATCAACGTGCGCAAGGTGGGCGCTGTTGTTTTACACCGTTGACAAATTAAATGTCCCATTTTATATGGTTCACAAATTTCATTAGGTCATTGATCAGATGCTTTTGTCCAAAGAGACAATAAATACAGTCACAGTATCAAACCAACTGTAGTCAGTCACAGCTGAATGTTCTCTAGAAACAAGCAGCAATAGTAGTTATTTTTTTGTCCCATTGTCCCTTTTTTTGTCCCATTTGTTAACAAATTAGTCCAGTTTTTATATTGTTCCAAAATTAGAAGCCCCGTTTTAGATTGTTTTGCAAAGTCTGGTCAACAAGTTAAGAAGCTATTTGTTTTTTTGTTTTTCAAAATATTATTTATTTAATATATATAGGTTTTATACATGTATAAAATATTTTATATAATTTTTTCCATCTTCCAATGGACAGCATTCGAGCCGTTTCGGTGGCAGGTTTTAGTTTTTCTTGCCTCTGAGACGATGGTCTGAGATCTATAACCTCTCTCACGTGGAGCCAGATGAGTTTCATGTGACTTTCTATGTGATGTTGGAATGTTCTGGGACCTTCTCCAAAGCCGAGACTGAGGTGGTCTCCTGTGTTTCTTCAGGGTGGGATCTCCAACATCCTGGAGGAGCTGGTGGTGCAACCACTGCTGGTCTCCATCAGCGCCCTGACTCTGGCCACGGAGACGGTGCGCAGCATCCTGAAGATCGATGACGTGGTAAGGCAGAGTTTCAAATCGTCAGCGTTCTAAAGAGAAGCATCGACGGCTTTAAAGGAAATAAGTAACAACTGTCCAGCAGCTTCCTGAACTGGCCCTCCAGGAAGTTCTTTTGTGATTGTTGCGACCAAAAGTGCTTTATTTCATAGCGGCTTTTCAGGGTTTTTCCTGGCTCAAAATAAGGCTTAGGTGATAACTTTGCTTCACAGCGACTGTGGTCGGTCCGGCTTTACTGCCACCGCCAACTCGATGTGTCGTTTCCATACATTTCTATTTGGAATATAAGTTTGGGTCTTGAAGAAAATAAAAGGAAAGTTAATTTGGATTTAATGTTTATGATCAATCAGGATATCCTTGATCCATAAATCCAGACCTCATGACTCCCTGGCCATCTCCTGGATGAGCAACAAATCTATTAAATAAACTTCCAGTTCGACAGAGTAAACGGCAAATAAAATCACTTTAAGTTTAAACTGTCGATTTGGGCGTTTTAATGCGGAAAAGTTGCAGCAATTTTGTGAAAGTACAAGCATGAATATTGGATGAATTGCATTAATTAATGCAATCACAATTTCCTGGAGGGACCGATGGAACCTCGGGGTCGGTTTGTGGTCACATGGAAAATGGGTCTGACGGCTTGAGATTCGCAAACACCTGCTCCGTCCGTTTGACGATTTCAGTAATTTATTCACCTCTTTGTTGAAACGGAATCAGATTTAACGTGAAACTGTCACCGGGTTCCAAAAATAGAAGATGAAAACAGAACTCGGCGCGACCAGACGCTGAATACCGGGATCCGGGCGTCACTTATTGTTTTCATCACATTAAAACGGGGAAACAAAACCTTTCAAATCCCCAGAGGTTGTTAATATTGAGCCGTTTAATAATACGACAAAACGGCAACCGTGCGTTCAATCGTTGGTGTTTTTCTGTACGTGATGACTGAACTGACTGAATCATGGTTTTGAGTGAAAATCCTTTTTTATCTTCCAGGTGAACACGAGATAAGAGCCGCCCCATCCCTCCCGTCTGCCCGTGCTCCGGGGATCGCAGCCTGCTGGGATCTGTCCAAATGTCCCGTAGTTGTCACGTTGCGTAATTTAAGTAAAGGAAGATGTTTTTTTTTTTTTTTTTGGACACTCCACCGTTTGTCTGTGTCATTTTTTTTCCCACTTGTCTTCCACAGACGCATGTTTTTCAGCCAGAACAAGAAACGCGCAAGTCACAGTGAGATGGAGGATCTTCATTTGAAAAACAATGAATTTCTCACTCTGAGGGGGTTCATCTATTTTATTGTAGACCAGTCAGTGACCACTAGAAGTGTTCAGTCACTAAAGGTAATGCTGAACTACAGTGTGCTAAAAAGTGCAACTAGACTTGAAAGTTGTTATTAAAATCTGAATATCAATGTGTCCTGTATCTGCAGTGGGGGGGTGTGCAGCAGCCTGGTGGTGCAGTTTGAAAAATAACATTTGAAAATTAATGACAATTGGGTACATATGGGTGATTTTACAAAGACGGTTCTGCTTATATTGACTCGCTAGTCCTCTGTACTTATTGAAGTGAACTGTTTTAATCAGGAGAATGGTGCCGCACAAACTGGAATTTAAGTTTAAAAGTCGAGATTGTTATTTCCTTCACTATATTTCTATCCAGCAGCAGAGGCTGTGAATATAGAGAATAAATAGATTTAATTCAGTCAAAATTGGTAAAACTGATATTACGAGAGCCAGTGTTTAGTTAGGGAACAGCGGTGTGGACCCAAGCTGCTGTTGTAAACACCATCTGGAGTTGTATGTATTTGGAAGAAGGAAAACGTCACATTTAATGTTTAACCACTGCTTGGCGGAAGAAATGACGCTGAAGACAATTTCAACAATCAAATTAAGAATTGTACTCAAACTCCCAAAATATAACTATAAAACAAATATACTATGTGTGCTGGCATGCCTCAATTTTATTATTGCACATCTTATTGTAGCTAAATTTCATCATATTACTGCTGCAATTGAAATAGAACAGGTCTGCCATTATGAAAATTGATTAAATATTCCACTTTTTGTGCCAAAAATCTGGGAAAATGTAGTGCATGAAAGAAACGCAGTTGTCATGGGAACGCATGTAAACGATGGGCCAATTACCTACATAGCCCCACCCTCCGTAGATCTGGCAACCTGGGTGGCATCATCACGTGATGTATCTGTGACGTCACAAAGCTGAGCGTTGTGGATGAGCTGCCGTCACTTTGCGCCAAATAAACACACACACACACACTTCCTGTTTCTCCCCATCGACAGCGTTATCCGCTGTGGTCACGTGTTCTCTGAGCGGCAACTTGATCCTTTGATCTCCATCTTGGAAGCTCGCGCGTCTCGCTTCCTTGGCAACCGTCCGTTGCCAAGCAGCAGCGGGAGGCTCCTCCGGTGCCTCCGCACCGCAGATCCCCCGTCGACACCGCGGCCATGGCGGCGGACCCGCACCGCGCCAACGTGTTGGTCACGTCGTGCCTGAGCACCCCCGTGGACCCGCACACCAGGGCCCCCGTGGCGCTGTACGAGAGGGAGGGGCCCCTGCCGCGCGCCGCGGGACACGTGGACAACAAAGAGGTACGAAGTGGAAACGATCCGAACGTTGGTGCGTCTATCTCCGGTGTCTTGTTAGATCAGAACCGCGGTTCTCAACGTTGTGTCCGGGGACCCTCCAGGGGTCGTGCAACAGCACCCCTAGAGGGTCCCCCAAAAGTTGAACTTCAGCGCCGTTTGTCCAGTAGTGACGGTTTGGATCCGAGAGACACTACATCACATCTAACTATACGATGTGATCAAACTGAAGGCCCTTAAGATATAAAACAAGGTTGAGATGAACTGGACTAGGAAACACAAATATTTGTTACTAACTGTGTTAATCATAATTTAGGGTTTTAGGGGGTTTGCATGTTTGGCACGAATTCTGTGTTTGGGTGCAAACAACAGCAAATGAGGACAAGGACATTTCAGTGTTTTGTTGCCGTTGTAACTTCAATCCCAACGCTGTTTGTCACTAAAACATTGTGGGACACGGTGTGGATATCATCGCTCCTTGTAACACTTCCAGGTCAGCGAGGACAGGATTTGAGACGTATAATTCGCAGTCCTGACTATTCCTGGCGCCCCGCCCCGGCTCTAGATTACAGCCCGTCCATTGGCTCATAATCCCAAAAATGTAACCCCCCCCACGCACTGAAAGTTTGAAATTCAACACTTCTATCCAAAAACGTCATCGTTCCACAAGTATTGGGTCTGGAGCGCAGGTCTAGGTGTAGCTTTTATTGTATTTCCAGAGCGGACGGGTCTGCAGGGAGCCATCTGGCCGAGCCGATGCCCGTCCCAGTCTGATAATAGGCTTAGAGACCAGAAGCCTCTTGTAATTACGCTGTTACGCTCGGACCGGGACCCGTGTTGCGCTTCGGCCAGATCCCCTCACTGCCCTGCTGGAGTGCCATTGGGCAAGGCGTTTTAAGTCCATTTCCGCCAGAGGAACATTAAACTTATTTGACAGATTGGGGCGTAACAGGACAGATGCACTGTGGCCCAGCCTGACCTCTGACCCTGAGGAGGAGGAGGAGCAGGAGGAGAGGTTAGCATCACAGACATTTCTGGTTGATCCTAAAGCTCCCTTTGTAGGGTTAGGGTTAGGGTTAGGTTATGAGCCTGGATCCTGTCTTGTCTTGTTTTGGGCTGAGAGCTACAAACGTTTCCGTTCCCGTTAGGACTGAGCTTATAAGATATATTCCAGGCCTTGACACTGAGGTGGTCTGATGCCCAGGGGCACTGTGGGACCATCGGACCACTTCATCGATCAGTGACTTGATCACTTATAAAACATTTCTTTAAGTCATTTTTAAGTTTTTAATAAAATAATTAAATTTTATCAGTCCCACATGACCCAGACGAGGAAAAGCAGATACAGGAAACAGGAGGATGGATGGGTGTTGGCAGGACAATAGTAGAAAGTCCTTGGAGTCAAACCCTGTATTCAGTGTGAAGATGCTCTAAATGAAAGCTTCATCTGACCTTTAACCTTTGCAGCTGGAGGACCAGGACTCAGATTCAGAGTATGACGATGAGCGTGGCCTGGGGAAGGGCGGCAGGGCGGCCAGGGAACCCTTCACCCTGCAGGAGATCTTCTTCTCCAACGAGGAGTACTACAGCAAGTTGGAGGAGCTGAAGAAGGCTCACCTGCGCACCATGGCCGAACTGGAGGGCATGTACCGCAAGAAGCTGCAGCTCAAGTTCATGGGACCCCTGGACGCCGCGCAGGAGGCAGAGCACAGGTACGCAGCCTGCTTCTCAGGATGAGCTCTCTGCTACTTTGTTTGCACCATCAGTTCTTATTCTTCTGCATGTTTTCTCACAAGGCTACCATGGGCGAAGAATAGTCCAGGAGGTACATGTCGTTTGAGGAAGTCCTACTCTGCTGTTGAGCTGAGGAGAGAGTCTGGAGCGCCATTCACCTCAGATGAGGAGGAGGATGCGAACAACGATGTAGAGAAAGGCCTCCTCTCCTCTCCCAAAGAACACATTAAGAACATGTGGCAGGACTTCAAGCTCTCGCCGCACCATCGCCACCCTTCCTCTTCCTCGCTCCAGAGCTCAAAGCGTCTGAGGAGAAGGAAGAAGCAGGAGCCTCGGAGGCACCGCGTGACCGTCCCCATGCCCTTCCACATGACCCAGCGAGAAGCCGAGAGGCGGAAGCACGGGGTAAAAACGCGCTCGGAGATCGAGCTGGAGAACGCCGAGCTGCGGCGACAACTGGAGGAACTGACCGAGTGCCAGCGGAAGTTCCGTGCCAGCCCCGTGCCAGTACACGTCCACCTCCCGCTGTACGAGGAGCTCCGGGAGCGTGACGAAGAGCGCCGGCGGACCATGCGGGAGCGCGAGGAGCGGCACCTGCGCACCATCCAGAAGCCCTTCAGCTTCCTGGAACGAGACCGACTCCGGCGGGAGCAAAAGGAGCTCCGCCTCCAGCGTCCCCCCAGCCCTGAGAAGGTGAAGCCCTTCAAGGCCAAGCCGGTGCCCAGGTCCGTGTACGTGGCGGCGTCGGGGGAGTTGATGAAGGAGGAGCAGCTGTACCGCTCCATCAAGATGCAGATGAGGGCCAATGAAATGCTCTGCAGCGCCTCCATGCCACCCAGCATGCTGGCACAGAGACTCAGCCAGAAGAAGAAGTCCAAAGACCTGGCCGCCTCGGCCGAGGGGGAGCACGGCGCTCCCCACAGGCCCAAGATAAACAAAGACATGCCCGACTTTGACGCCAGCTACCGTCGCTTCAAGAAGCACATGGAGAGCCACAAGGAGGTGAGGCCCGTCACGGCCTGCGAGCCCTTCCAGTTGAGGACCTCCCAGATCTCCTCGCACCGTGAGCGCATCCTGACCGACATGGAGACCAGCCCTCGCCTGGCACGCTGGCCCTACGTGGACCCCCGAACCGTCAGCACGGCCACCTCCAGCCTCTGCTCCTCCCTCTCAGGCAGCCTGGAGATGCTGCCGGCCAAAGTCACCGATGCCACCAGGAAGCGGCAGGAGGCCGTGAGGTACCAGCGCTGGACACCCACCGGCCTCTTTAGAGACTGTGACTAGCGCCCCCTGTAGACGCTACGCTGTGTTG
>OMKR01048032.1:2153-12296 GCA_900302355.1 Cyttopsis rosea | reverse complement strand
CCTTCTCCCCTTCCTGGATTGTATAGAGTATAGAGATAACAACATTTTATTATTATCAAAAAACTCACCAAATACAAAGTTGTCCGGTCTGAAGATCTGTCCAAAAGGCCCAGACCTCACGGAGTCCATGGTGCCAGGTTCCAAGTCGACCAGTACAGCCCGGGGAACATATTTGCCACCTTGAAATTCAAACACAGGGACAAGGATCATATGTAAATTGTAATATACATACACAATAGAAATATACATTTTAAACTGCTCGAGGCAGTTCACATGTTCACATGAGTTTGGTATGTTTACAAGTCTTGGAGGCTGAGATAGTTATTGTGTTCTATTATTTTACATTAACCATTCAACAGGTTAAATATATATAGTGTTCTCAACTTAAAACGTAACCCAATTTAAACACCTTAAATTGTCGATTTAATTTGACAAACCCAAAAACAAATATGATATAGGTTTTACAAATTTGCAAGTGGTCCAATTTCTGTTTTTTACAGTGCTGTAGTCTGAAAGTGCACTGAATAAACTTAAAGAGGTGGCTTTGTTAAAGCTTATTTTATTTAAACTTAAATATACGTTTTCATTTTAAGTTGAGCAAAACCTAAAAATAGAGCTTTAATAGTTTGTCCTTTTTCTCTCGTTTGTCACATTAAGAGTGGGTAATATGTATGTTAGACGATGCATCAAATTATATTATAGACATTGTTGGATGGCAAACTGTTGAAATCTAGTGGGCTTTTCCAGGGGCTCGCCGACACGGAGACACAGGCAATGATTTTGAAAACACACCAGTTTATTGAGAGAGCGGCAAGGTTTAACAAGCCGGACACTGAGGACAGGTCGCGGCAGGCGCGAGGGAGGTGGGCAGGGAAGACGGCGCGCAGCGAGTCTGATATGGCCGTTGCCAGTGCTCCATTGGCTCATGTGTTCGACCAATCAATATGCGCTTACGTCTGGACCAATCACCGTGCACTTAGGCCACTCATGGTTCCTGTTGCGCTGGAAAGTACCTGCCCTGGAGTAGGAGCTAAAACACTCCATCAAAATGGGGTTCTAAGAACTACGATCGTTCCTAGTTCCAGCAGTGCGGACACACAAAAACATTCCAAGAGCCTCCAAAGGTTCTTAGGACTATGCCTATACAGGTGGTTTTAACATGTGCTCATCAATTCCTGATGAGCAACAGGTCCACTCAACTAGACCAAGAGGCGTGGACGCTCAAACCACACCGCCCCCACACCACATCTAGTTTGAAGTTAGACTTGCGTCTCGCATTTCACTTCTGCTATCTAAATTGTTTATTGCATTTGATTTTTAGTTCCTTCAACAATGAGTTGGCTTTCAGACATCAATGTGAACTCAAAGTTCTGTAAAACGCAGAGGCAGCAACGCGGTAGGGAGCCCCACTTCACTCATTCATCCATTTGTGTGATTTTGGCCTATAATCAGAGGAAGGTGGCTGTTAAATCAGTTGAGGCCAGCTCACACTTGTAGTTTGTATTATAGAACAATAGTTTTTGAAATGACCGAGGTTTATACTACAATGGAAACGGGAAAACGGCAACAAAGTTCCATTCAGAACACCGTCCCATGAGATAATGAGTGGTTTCCAGTGGATTCTGGAGGTCCTGGAGCCCAGATGGGAATCCATTTACCCCAGAGCTTCTAGAAGCCACCGTTAACCAAGTTGGGGTAGAGATACAAGACTCGCGAATGAATCATTCGTAGCAAACAAATCTTTCAAGTGACATCAATTCACAAACAAAATATTTATTAGAAATTACCAAAATTACAATTAGTGCTGGGTGATAAAATGATAATTATGAACAAACCCTCGACTTTGGTTCCCAAAAAGCAAATTGTTGCGGGAGCCGGTTCCCCTGTGCTTTACGATGCGTCATTTACAGAGACGTAATTAAAAAATGATGCGTGGAAGATGATTTGGGAGGTAGTTGGGATCCCTGGTTAGGTTTCATTAGATGCACTGAAGTAAAAATGTCCAGTTCGGTCTCTTGTTGTTACATACATATATTTTAGACTACTGTATGTACATTTACACACTCACATACATCCTCAAAAGTGAGAGACAGAAGGTCGCAATGTTTTGTTATTGTATTTTTTTTAATCATTACGTGAAGAGTGCAAGAGAAAATGGAAGAACCTTAGGGTCACCTACAGAAGGGAGAGAAAGATAGAGAAAGAGATGAACAGAGTGGTGGGTAATGTTGCATATATTAATATATTTTATATTATCACTTAAAAATAAAATAATTTGGGAAACAACATCTAAATAAATGAATGCAGCTATATGCACATTAATCTGCTACGGCAACTATTCAGCGATGAGTTGAACAGGAACGCCCACAAGCGACAGTGATCGCTTCTGGTGTGAGCCAACAGCGACAGCTCTTTGGAGACTGAGCGTACAGAATCACTTCTGGTGTGAGCGGGACGGTTGAAGGGCAGGTAATACCTTCGCACGGGCGTGCAATATCCTCAGACAACCATGGGTGGCAATTGAGAGAAAGTACAGTGTGAAGCAGGAAGTAGTAAACGAAGGAGCGAACGCTGAACAGCAAAAATGGCCGCGCGCAGGGCATCGGAGCTCGTTTATGCCGAGGAGGAATTGCTGTTCATGGAGGTTAAACCAGCAAAAGCGCAGAAAAGGAGCCGGTCTGTCTAGGGCTGCACGATATGGCAAAAAAAATCTAATTGCGATTATTTTGACATATTACGATTGTGATGAGTGACGAGTAGTGTGAATGATCATTTTTGCATCACAATTTTCATTTTCACTGAAAAAACTATTAAAATCATGATGACATTTGTTGGCATCTGTACCAAATAAGCATGTTTTATTTGTTTTTTTTTTACATCTAGAGAAGATGATTTGTAGGCCAGGGCATCGCTGCAGCACTACAGTACTTCATTTATAATGCTGTTTTGTCACATTTTACCTTTATCAAAAAGTTGCAGCTTCTGCGATTTGGATATTGCACTTGGCCATATATTTCGATTAATTGTTCAGCCCTGGGTCTGTCTGCCCATTTCATGCAGAGACAGGAGAGGGGGGGTTGAAGTTACGTCCTGCTCAGCATTTTAATACAGAGGACTAATTACTGAACACTGGAACAATGTGTAATTACTCTCCCTCATTGCAAGATTCTCTAAAAGGAAACTCTGCATAAATACCAATAAAAATGTTCCCTTTTATTTATAAACTGAACTTTCCAGCGACCCCGTTAGTTTACAATAAAATCACCAAACCTGAATGAGCAGTTGGCGTATACTATTTAGTCTCTGCGTCAAAAGGTCGTTGGTAGACTTTGAATTTCATATCTGAGTTGTGCTGCGGATCAATTTTGGCCAAACATATCAGCAATAAAACAGAAGAACGCTAATCTCCCATCGCTTCCAATGCCCCCCCTCGTGCTGGTCCCCTATGGAACGCGGATTGGACCCAAACCCCAAGCATGGCGTTTGCATTAAATACGTCAAATTTGTACGTCTTAAAAAGGCGCAGTGTCTAGAATTTCATGGCCATTAGCGGTGATGTTGCAGATTGCAACCAATTGAATTCCCCACCATGGAGGTGGCCACGAAAGTCCCTCTTTAGAGCCAATGCTTGGCAAAACAGGTACGTTGGCATGGCTACGCATCAGCGTCGACTTAAAATGACATTAGGACGCACGTTGGTCTCTAGTGATTGGTTAGGGAAATAAGAATCCTCATCCCCCACGGAAATCGGTTCGAGTGGAGGCGACGTCAGACTGAAGATGGAGATTGAGTCGACAACTCTGTCCGATATCAGGCTAGGCCTCCATAGAAGACGACCCGCTCCCCCATGTACATATAAAAAGGCCCAATCTAAGGTAACGAAAACACGATTCTTATTTTCATGGGATTAAACACCAATTAAAACATACTTATGAATATTATATTCAATTTCTGCCAAGTTTGTTCCGCGAGATGCCACTAAATTCTACACACTGCACCTTTAAGACAAATTAGTGGCCGTTAGCGGCGAGGTCGCAGATGGCAAACAACTGAATTCCCTTCCGTGTATGGTGGCTGCGAAAATCGCGCAAGTCCCTCCCCAGAGCCAGTGTTTGGTTTGTCTGCTCTGGGCTACTGTAGAAACATGGCGGTGCGACATGGAAGGGGCTCCAGCCCCCAATGGAGATATAAACGGCTCATTCTAAGGTAACGAAAACATAACGATTCTTATTTTCATGGGATTATACACTAGTTAATACATACTTATGAATATTATATTCCATTTCTGCCAAGTTTGTTCCGCGAGATGCCACTAAATTCTACACACTGCACCTTTAAGACAAATTAGCGGCCGTTAGCGGCGAGGTCGCAGATTGCAAACAACTGAATTCCCTTCCGTGTACGGTGGCTGCGAAACTCGCGCAAGTCCCTCCCCAGAGCCAGTGTTTGGTTTGTCCGCTTTGGGCTCCTGTAGAAACATGGTGGTGCGACATGGCGCGCTCCGTGGAAGGGGCTCCAGCCCCCAATGGAGATATAAACGGCTCATTCTAAGGTAACGAAAACACAACGATTCTTATTTTCATGAGATTTCGCCAAGTCCGTTCTGCTAGACGCCACGAAAATCTACACACTGCACCTTTAAGACGTACAACTCTGACGCGGAACTAGGGGTTTTGGTCCAATCCGCGGTCCCGTAGTGCCCCCCTCACGCCAGCCGACGTCATTTGCGGCGCGCGCGACCGGCTTAAAAATAAAAAGGTATAAACCGGAAGCCCTCCAGCGCATTACACCGAACGAATCAAAGGAACCAAGACTCTGTCAAATTCAACGGATCCTTTCCCACCCGGTGCCTCGTCAAGACCCGAATCTCAAAATAAACAAAAAAGGGTCGAACCTTTCACCGCTCGGCAGCCAGGTTACCTGTGGCTTCGTTGTAATAGACGTTGATTCGGTCCAACTGGAGGTCGCTGTCCCCGTGGTACGACCCGGTGGGGTCGATCCCGTGCTCGTCGCTTATCACCTCCCAAAACTGGAGGAAGGAAAACGACACCCAACGTTAACACTGCAACCGGGCCAACCACTTTAATATTCATCGCCAAATCAGTATTATTCATTTGATCACGATTATGCATCGTCATCGTCGTCGTCGTCACCTTAGCTCCGATCTGATTGCCGCACTGGCCCGCCTGCAGATGCACGATCTCTCTCATTTTGACAGAATCCGAGTACGTCCGATGAATCCGCAGGAGCTGCTGTGTCCAGTGGCGTCTGGTGCGTCTTGGGCGGATCAACTCTATATAGCCGCACGGTACGGACACGCCATTGGGTTAGGCAGACGCCGGTCCCGCCTCTTCCTCTTCCTCCCCTCGGGGCTCGGTGGCGGCTCGCATCCTTCCTGTTCCGTTGCACTACCGCCCTGCTTGCTCCCGCTGCCTCCGCAGTACACGCGAGAAGACGCGCGCGTATATAGGGCGAGAGTTGTGACGTCACAAAGACACTGCGCGGTGATGTGGGCAATTCCGCTCATAATCCACTGAAAAACATAAAATCATCTAAGCGTTCTGTATACGACCAAAAATGTCCGGTTTACTTTTTTTTCTGGGTCGCACACACACACACACGCGCGCGCACGCACACACACAGGTTAACTAAACTCATATTCACACTCATATATTTTTCTCCAGGACAAATAAGAGCGATAGATCTAACCTCAACCTAGAACAAATAACAAAAAATATATAAATAAATATAAAACATATTCTATGTTTTATATTTCTATGCGGTTTTGCATTGAAAGAAAATCCTGTTCATTGGTTGCTTTATTATTACTTTTTTTTTTATTAAAAAATATATATTTCTATCTATCTATTTGAATTATTTAGGAGCTGTGGTTCTCATTGGTCAACGAAACCTCGTGCATTATTTTGATTGGACACACTTCCGGGTGGGCTCTTCCGTTGCCAACGGCGACAGAAACGAGAGCGCATACGCAGACAGTAGTGGTGGGCGTTACGGCTCTTTGGAGGGAGCCGGTTGTCATGGCTCCGTTCCCTTTGGAGAGCCGTTCAACAGAAAGGCTCTTCGTTCTTTTTTATTTCTGTGTATTGCCAATCTGCGTATTGGCAAATGGCATCAATAACACGTGAAAATATATGATACTCTACCCAAGTATGTTTATTTTATTTCGTTAATATAAAAAAATTCACAATTAAAAAAATGAATAAAACAAGTACTATCGTGAGTTAGTTTTGTGCAGAACGGGTATAAAACAGTATTTTATAGTATTAGGAGACGGCAGCCTGAACAAACAGCGCGACATATCTGTGTAAAGCTGCGAGACCAAAGAGTCGTTCAAAAGAAGCGGATCGTTCGTGAACGACCTAAAACGAATTAGACGTAAAAGGGAGCGAGAGCGGTGTCGTGTAACGCGATCTGCGACGATCTGTTTCACACCAAGAAACACGCGTTTGGGAGAAAGAAACCGCGAGTGGCTTCCAAACAGCCCGTCCAATTGAAATATGTTTACTTGTTTTATAATCAATTCATCGTATTATCATACGAAAGCAGCCGTTTCTCTCTTTATTAATTATATATATAGATACGCGCGCGCGCGCGCGTGCGTGTGTGTCTAAAAAATATCACCAAATTTTTCTTAGTGACAGCAGCAAATCTTGCGAAACCACACCGGGGGAAAGGCCCGGAACACCTACCAGCATTAGTAATAAACAGAAATGATCCCAAGCTTTGAGCCTTTTTTTTCCTCATAGAATTGTGACACACTACTTGTTTAGTTTCCTGCCTAAACTACTTTCGATTGTTTAAAAAGGATTCAAATGAAAAAAATAATACTATAAAAAAATATATAAAATAAAAATTAGCAGAGGATGGTTTCGATCCATCGACCTCTGGGTTATGGGCCCAGCACGCTTCCGCTGCGCCACTCTGCTTTTACGACACTTTGTGGCAGTAAGATAGATAGATCGCACACATCATCTAAAGTAATGAGGAAAATCTCAAGAAAATGGTATTAAAATGAAATATAATTATTTAAAATGTACCCAAAATATCATTAATTTTTTTTTCTGGAATGTGTGTGTGTGTGTGTGTCCGTCTGTGCACACTCCCCAGCTGGTCCCCCTTTGTTTGGCTGGTTTACGGTTGGGATTAAATTCCACGGATGGCGACCTTCCTGCTGTCCCATGAAGACACCTCGGTCCGAGCAGTGTGCCTGATAATACAGAACAGCTTTGATGAAGTATGTCCTCCATTACCTTGGTAAGAATAGTACAAAATGGAACTCTTTGCAGTGTATACCCGTATGGCCTTGTCAAAACGGAATTGTTCTGTGTTTTGGAAAATATATTCAATATAATAAACATACGTAAACATACAAACGTATTAAAAAAACAATCGACGTTTTACAGCTCGAGTCCCTGTTCCACCGTGGTTCTAGCTCCAGCACCGCGGCCCGTAGTGACCTATTTCAACCTCTACACAGAACAATACCCAAGATACTAATGCAAGACGGTGTTGACCTGCAAGAGGATAACGTAGAGGATCCAAAAATACAAACAAACAAACAACAAAAAAACAGATGGCAGGTTATCCAGGTAAACCCTTGCAAGATGACAGTAATGGACACGGTTTGTAAAAGCCTGTTGGTGAATCTGAATTAAATGCAGTATTTTGTGTCATTGCAATGTAGCCGCGGGAGAATTGGGGTGTGAAAGAATTTGACTGTCAGCACTGGTCGTTCACTTACGAACGAATGCAACTGAGCAGTTTTTCTACCTACTACCAAGACGAATATTAATTGCCGCTTGAATACGAATCAAAATTGAAAAGTAATTTCTCATAAATTCTCAGACTTACACACACAACACAACACAGGTTTGGTCTATCTTTAATATTCAGAGTGTGTAAACTGGTCATTTATGGTGTGGATTGATGAAAATCTCAAATTAAAATCAGGGTTGTCGGTATTGCGATCTCATAGGATGTAAATGGTAAAGATAGCGCTTAACTACGGAAATATATATTGTCACAATAATGAATTTACATGATATTTACATAATGTCATGATATAACACAAACATGATATCAGACCAGGACTGTTAAACCCATAGACGTCATGATGAGCATTCCCAGCCCTGGGTGAAGTTAGAGCTGAACTACAGCTTTCCTTTTCTGGCAACGTTGGACCATCTCCATGGCAACTGTGGCTTCATACAGGGGGACCGGCTCCTCTGGCTGTGGCCTGGAAGGAGACAAGAGTTTGGGAAGACAAAGGACAGAGAGCGACTTATTAGACTTAGATATTACCAAAAATAGATAGAACTCAATAGGAATGCCACTAGAAGTGAAAACAAGCCGCGGTCACATAACTGGCCTCCCTCACAGTCAGCACCGTCGAAACACTGTGACTTAGCAACAGCTATCACCTAATACTGCAGAGCTAACATGGCTGCAGGTGCACGCTGCAATTTGACTCAAAAAGCAAATAAAGCAATAACACAAGCCTAAAAAACAACAACCAATAAAAACAAAAACAAAATGGCAGCAATTTGTTCCAGTTATGTTGAATTTACATGAGTTTAAACTACCTATAGAATATGTAGAGAGATTCTTATGTTACCTGAGAACCCCAGCGGACATCTTCTCCACAATGTCCTTCAGAATGTCTAATAGAAGAACAGTGTTAAGAATAACATGACAGGGCTGAGCGTGTGTGTGTGACGCAGATAAACAGTGTGTGTATATATATATGTACAGCTATATATATAAATACAGCTATAGATATACAGCTATATAGATACAGCTACACACATATATATATATATACACACATACATACGTATATATACACAGCTATATAGATATACAGCTATATAGATACACAGCCATACAGCTGCACAGCTATACAGCTGCACAGCTGTATAGCTGTAGATATACAGATATACAGATATACAGATATACAGCGTGGTGGTGTGCAGGATACGGAGGTATCGTCCTTGCTGAGCGGAGGAAGCCGTCCAGACCTCGTGGTTGAGGAAAGACACAGATGCCGACTTCAAAAAGAGCATCCTGCTGTCCGGGGGATCCAGCTGTGGAACACAGGGGGGTCATTTCAGTTCCCGATCAGACGCTTCCTTTGCCCATTAGTCCTCGTACTGTCCAGAACCTGCTGCTACCTGCAGCTCCTGGTGTGACGTCACCCAGTGTCCGCCGACGCCCAGCACACTGATGATGTCATGCTTGTGGGGGTGGAAATTCACCTCCCCCGGCTCCTGCTCCTCCTCCTCCTGGAGACGCACTAATAACAACAACAACAACAACAACAACAACAACAACAACAAAAACAACAAAAACAGTGACGACATCCAGAACCCCGCTCAGTGTTCACCATCCCACCGTCACCCTAGAAACACTTTTTGGTACATGTTTAGTTTATCTGCATTCAGTCTGCCAAGTGGTCCTTCAGAGTGTCTGCAGGCATCAGAGAGGTCAATTCAATACTTGTCCTTTTGTCCTTCAATACAAGTCCATTTTAATACAAATTGGACAAATCCTCTCTTATAAATTATTGCAGGTAAGTACCAAAATAAATCTAACCAGTACTTCTTTCTTCCCACAGAACTGGCAGGTAAGTAAAACAACTTTGTGGATTTCCCTCTACAGGTAAGTATAATGGGAGTTGGGTTCATATACAACAGGTTAGTGTAGCAGGTACTTATTGGGTTCAGCGGTAGGTTTAGGGCTTTATAACTTCAGAATGACTCCGATAAGAATTATAATATTATATAATATAATAATAATAATTTCATTATGAATTGAAGAATTTAAACTAATTTTGAAAACAAAATGTATGGAAGAATAAAATCAGATAAAAGAAAATAAAATTTAAGTTGAAATAAGGACCTCATAAATTCAAATTTAAGACTATATAATGACATTCAGAGCCCAATATTTGTAAAACTGGATTTAAGACATTTAAACTTTTTAAAGGACTTTGGCAGGGACTGGTAAAGGGACTGAAGCACACACACGGAAGAAATTTGTTTACCTCCGGTATCTATGACCATGTCCACCCCTAATCCTCCTGTCTCCTCCAGAACCACGGACAGCAGGTCTGAGGAGCCGTCG
>OMKR01047960.1:4424-14794 GCA_900302355.1 Cyttopsis rosea | reverse complement strand
TAAAAAATCTAAATATATATATAATAATAATAATAATATAATAATAATAATAATTAAAAAAGCATATAAATTGGAATTTAAATTTTAGAGGAATATCTGCAGCGCTGTGACAAGGCGCACCTTACAAAAAAAAATTCTCTGACAAATGAAAAACTTGGTCATCAGAAGGTCACTCCCCTGCCCTGGCTTGCCAGCTGTCCCTTTTTATACAGACGGCGTTCTGGCCCTGTTTCGTCTCTGTTACTACCTCCGCTGCCGGTACAGAGGTGGGTCAACTCTGCCCCCCCATTCCGTCTCCATACCATTTACACAAAGCAGCGATGCGGAATAAAAGTGCAATGATGCTGGCTTGGATAGGCTGTGTAAAAGGGTCTAATGTATTCTTTCTGGCACAGATTTTTTTATTGTTTCTCGGGCAAAAACAGTTGTCAGCTGTAATTGAAGGAAATGGACGAATCATACAACTAGGGGCATAGTCTCAGGAACATGCCCAACTACAGTATTTTTCTGCATAAAGGCTGGCCCCTCCAAATGTACAACAGAGTGTACTAAAATGTATCTGTCTCCCTCTCATTATTCTGCAGAATAAATTATTTCTTTAAAATCTTTCCGTGTTTGATGAACTCTCAAAAGATCACTTTTTAAGCTACCGGTAAACTTCCGATATCAACAGAAACTAGACGAGGGGGTCTATACGGGTCTATAGCTCCAAAGTCGGCAATCTATTTTGACAAAAATAAATGGGCTTAACTATTTTCAAACAGATTGACATACAGTGTCAAGCTGCATCTCAAACCATTCCTGGCACTTGTATGTGGCACCAACTGCTCACCCACACCACCCCCCCAAACTCCAACCCCTCCACCTCACTTGGAACCCAAGAAATGGGCCTGGAGCTTAAAGAGGTGAATAGATTCTCAGTTGGTTCCTGATAGAGAAGCAGGTTTATCTCACCAACACGCAGCGGAAATTTTCCAACATTTATTAAAGATCAGTTAATGGTAATTTCTGAAAGTGCAATTTTTGTGAGTCGTGACGAATACATATAGTCCGGATAATTTTTTGTAAGATGCTAGTTGGGATTTTATGTCTAAAAGCAAAACACTTTTTTTCGAAACTGCTGAGACATCCCATCTGAGGAATCTAAAGGTCTTACAGTGGCTTTCTTTTTGTGGCAGCTGTTTAGGCAAGGGATATATATAATGGCAGCAATTGTTGCTGCCATTGTTAAAATCAGTAATCCCCACCACCACCTTCTTTTCACACCTGCACTTATTTGACTGACCCTTGGAAATTGTGTGAATGTTAATGTTGAAGCAACTTTATATGCATTGTGGGCCATTGTGGGCCAGTGACTAGAGCCATTGAATGAAGCATTATTATCAACTACAGGAGAGTGTGTGGACCATCTTGCTTTAGGTAATGTTCTTGTTGGGCCTGGTACAGTGTTGTTGTGATTTAATATTAGAGGCTTGATTGTTTGACCGAGTGAGTTTGGACACGGACACAAAAAGGTAGGCAAAATACAGGAGACAAAACGAAGGAGGTTGGTTGGTTTAACAGGATGTGCCTTGTTTGGTCTGAGAGAGAGACAGATGGTAGAGAGAGAGAGAGACAGGTAGAGAGGGAGAGAGAGACAGGTAGAGAGGGGGAGAGGGAGGGGTGCACATCTGGCCTTGCGGAGATGAAGCCCTGGAAAGCTGAAAGTCCTTATCTTATCTAAGGAATGCTATGGAGGCCTTTTTGCATGAAGAGAAGGGGAGAGCAGACACAGACAGAGATTTTCTCATTTTAAAGCATATAAGAATATTTTGTGAAACGTATGGATACATATTATATTATCATAACATTTGCCCCCTTTTGTCCTAAAAGGACAAGACAATAAGAGGAAATCATCAGAGTAAAAAGAAAGTAATAGCAAAAGACGTGGTTAAGATTTAGTTAGTTGGAACCAAAAACATAGTATTTACAATGTAGACCGTAGGAGATACTTTCTAAGAATGTGGAGTTGAGTTCCATACTTCGATAGAGACTGAACATGGCGGTGTCTGGTAGTAAATCACAGAGCTGTATAGACAAAGGAAACCTTTACAAGCTAAAATTCTTATCTGTTACTGAGAGGCCTTGAAGATCCTCACAGGCCCACACAGCAGAACAAAATGAGACATTGACAAGATAGACTTATTAAGTAAATTTGGCAAAATATCCGGCTACAAAACAAACCTTCTAAATAGTGAGCTGATGCCAATCAATGCAGCTGCCAAGAGCAACTCCTTCAGTTCAACTCCCTTTAAAATTAGTACAAAGAAGTTCAAGTATCTGGGACGATGAATCACACATAATCACCAAGATCTTTATAAGGCTAACTTTCTGCCCTTGATATCGTGTCTGAAGCAGGACATTAAACGTTGGATTTGCTGCCCCTCTCTCTGTGTGGAAGGATCAATACAATTAAGATGAATGTGTTACCCAGATTTTTATACCTATTTCAAAGTCCCCCAGGGCAGTATGGTACTTCCAAATTTTCTGTAGTATTATTGGGCAGCCAACATTAGGGCGTTGATATACTGGATGAAGGATGTGGACGATTCTGATAACCCCAATTGGTTAATTTTAGAAAACTCATTCTGTGGCCCCGCCTCCTTACCCCCTTACTGTGCTCCAAACTCACACTGTAAAAGCCCATCTCTTACTATAGAAACAACCCAGTTGTTACAGTCACAGAAGATAAGTACTGTTGGTACTCTGAAATTAAATAAAAATATATTTTTTGAAAGCTATAAACTGAATAAAATTGTCAGTCAACTGCTTTGATCCCTTTCTATTAGGGTGAACACCATCAGCTCTGTACAGGCTTGAATTAGTCCAAAAGTAATCAAAGTTTGAGATGAAGTCATATCCTGCAGCAGAACAGAAGTTTTTTATCCAGTGGTGTAGACTGTAGTAAAACATTCAGAGCTTTTCGGCAGCTCCAATCAGCATTGTTGTTGAGTTCCATCATTGTTGAGGTTAGTGTCCTGGATGAAATTAATAAGAAATTGGATATACTTGGCACACCGAGATATTACCGAGATGAAAGCCAGCTTTGAATTCCTGCACCTCACAGTCAATGAGCTGTAGCTCATTGACTGCGACAATAAAAAATAAAATAATTAAAAAATGAAAGAGACTATCCTGGATATTCAGTCCAGAAGGATGCGGGACAACCAAAGTTTTTCCGGGATCCCCGAGAGCAACACCGAGACCCCAGAAAACATGATGAAAGACTTCCTCCATACCACTCTGAAACTCCAGACGGCCACTGTGAAGCAGATCACCTTTTGTCTGGATCCACTGACTGGAAAGCCATGTGGGGAACCGTCCCTGCTCCATCATTGTCAAGTTTGAACACTTTAAGCACAAGGAGCTGGTTAAAAGAAAAGGACGGGAACTGAAGGGATCCATGTTGGGCATGAACGACCAATTCACCCGGGAGATCAACGACTGATGCAAGGTCCTGTACCCCATTATGAAGGAGAACCGGAGGAAGGGTAAACGTGTATCGCTGGTTGTTGATAAATTTTATATAGATGGTCTGTTGTTCCGAGACTCCTCCACCACACTCTGGTTATTCTGAAAAGTCTGATATCGTAGATGTAGAAATTAGCATTCTCTCTAATGCTAGACATCATATTCAACACCATGCCCTTGTGACCACGGAGATTCATCAGGTCAACCACAGTGCCCTCACACTGCATTGACTTCACGCTGACCTTCTCAAGTAGAACAAGGGAATGATTATAATCACTCGAGTCCATGCGGATGGTACTCATCACGCTGATGGCCTCAACTCGAAAGGTTTGCCCAGGGGGATATCAAGGGGGGGGGGCCTGGTAACAGGATACTACAACAGGATGCTAAAAGAGTTGATAACCCCTTAGTCACAACCTGTGATAAGAACATTAGCTAGCTGTGGATTTCCACCCCAGACCCCTGTGGCTTTGTCTTCCTTTTGAAGGAATCTGAGATGCAGGTTAAGATGCAGGAACAATCCACGTAATAGAGAACCATGGATTATTCCAGGACCGTTGAACTGTTTTCCCTCCACGACACCTAGAATTCCACACCCCAGTCTGAAAGGGGACAATTTGGCTATTGATCACCATAAGGTGTCAATACATCCACTGAGTAGAAGCCCAGACCACATTCCACACGGGACAAACTGCAACTCTCTGGTTTTGGGTATAAACTATATCATGATGAAAATGGACTATGAACAATTTACAAGTAAGGTTATTCTGAGTACGATGACAAGACATATAAACAAACTCTCCAAATTCTGGGACTTACAGAAGCCTAGAAACTAAATATATCAACAGCTCTGAATATTCTAGGTTTGTTCCAGGAAGTCTGCATAGAGCATGAGTGCCCGCTTCTGGATAGTAAGGAGGACAGATTACGTATAATCAAACTAGTCTATGTTAGTCCAATCTTCCTTTTCTTGTTTAATAAAGGTCAATTTAGGTTTTGGTTCTTGAAATAATACTATTTGATTTGGTTGAGTTGGGTAGGTGAGAAACCTTGATGCTTATGTTAAGTACTCACAACATATATTAAATGTGTTATCAATATTAAGAAGGATGTTCATATGAACGGGTAATGTAGGCCATTATGAGCTGGTAACAAAGTATGGGTTTTTCATGTTTTTTAATAGTTTGAAAATGCTTTCATCATGTAAAACCGACTGCATTATTTTCTGTTATTTTTCTTGTTTGGTTTCATTTTAACGGTCATACAGTCACAACGATATGATGTTTAGAACCATTGGGTTGGTATGACAATTCACCACTTAGACTTCTACACTGCGCTTCTACACTCCGCTTCTCTACCTGTCATTACGCTTCCACACTTTCTTTTTAGCTTCAGCTTAACTTACTTACTTCTCTTAACTTTTTACGCCAGTGGCTTTTTCTTATGCCCATGGTTTCTTATGCTTAAACGTTTTGATAACTTTCGTTTTTGACCCGTGGAATCAGAAATACATTACTGATCCCATTTTACTTTATTTTTATAAATTCAATTCTCTTTGAGTTAATTATAACGTGACGTCAGTGGTGCGCTTTACAGAGCCAGCCACTGAGGGCTTCCCCAGCACAATCTGCTACATCTCGCCTTCCGAACCAGAGCGGAGGTGATCCGGCAGACTTCCGTTGAGGTCTCCGTGAATCAGGGACGGAGTCAAGGCTACAGCTTGGACCCTGGCAAACAGATGTGCTCGAAGGCATCGCAACTCACGTATGATCCACTTTCCGCCATTGTCTGATGATACAAGTTGATGTTAATAGGGCTTCTCCTTTTTCTATCACAAAACTAGTTTAGGACTTCTAAAACATAGAGCGAGAATTATATCAAGGAACCCCCCTCACATACTTTATCACCATGACCAAATCCAGTGACTATTGATTTAATGTCCAGGTTACTGACCTCTTTCATTTATTCATTTATTTTGTATGGCTTTATTTTTTTATTTCGACTACCTCATATACATATTATTATTGAGTGTTTTATTAAAATAAAGATTCCATTGATTGCATTAGATCTGGGCCTGTGGATAATTTGAGTCTTTCATGAGTGTTGCACCATCTACAGACACATAATCCCTGAATTTAGAATTTACAACAAATTACGAGACTGATCAATATTTCCGAGTGCGATTTATAATTATTTATGTTTATTAAAGGGTGTAACTGCTACACTGTACTTCATTCTTACTGTTGCTAGGACCTTCCTCCTAGTTTTCCTTTTGTTTCCTTCTCCTTTTTGTTTTACTTTTCTCCTGCCAAAAAGTAGTTCAAAGGTAGAAAATCCCCTGGAGGACTGGGGAACCTCCCGCATGGCAAACAACAGAGGGTCCAACCATTTATCTCAATTACGGCTATCGTTGTGCACAACGGGGCGCTGCGCACCGTGCAATACACACATTTGATACACACATCCTGACCGTGAGCGCACTCCCCCAGCCTCTCTCATTAGCATCAAACCCTGGCCAATCCATGCTTAAAATCAGGGAGTGAGACAGGTCGCAGCTAACCGCAGCCTTCACTGTATGCTTTTTTCCCTTTTAGCGAATTTTGAGCCGTACCAACAAATATTTGTGAATATCCCCATGCACACACCGAATTTCTACCCGTGACGCCTCTACCAAAGACCATGGTCGAACCAGGCATTGCTGGACCATTGTCTGTGAACAGCCAGAGTCCAGCAAAGCCCGATGTCTACCGCCTTGTAGCCTTACCGGTATGCGGTAGGTCCCTTCCCAACCAGGGGCGGGGTCCGGCAGTCAGGCTTGTAGTCAGCATAATTGCATTCTTGACCAGGATGTAAGAAACAAAAGACAGCTATAGTTAGTGCTAAGTGCTTATAGTAAAGGAGAATTCAGTTGCATGTGAGAACATTAGGTCGCATCCTGTCACACACTTCCCAGTTCGGTACTTTTCATAGGATTAGCATCACAGACATGAATAGCATTGTGTATTCTCCCTTGACATTCCCCCCTTTGAGCAATACGCATATATACTATTGTTGTACTTCCAAATAAACATGCATTTTTAATTTTTATATAGGAGTATATGTATTCAACTGTATATGTAATTGACTGTTAACAGGCTTTAACATTTACCTTCAACACAATAAATCATTACCAAACACCAAAGACCCAACATTTCCCCCTCCCTTCCCAGACCCAACATTAACATTTCCCTCTTGAGCAAGCTATTAGCCACAGTGGCGAGAAAAAACCTCTGTGAGGAAATCTCAGACAGAACCAGGCTCAAGGACTCAATCACTGGTTGGTTGGAAATGGATGAGGGTTCTATATTCATCAGAACACAAAAAAAATGTTAAAGATAACAATCATCAACACAACATTAATGCTGAATGCTGATTTTTGCTAAATATGAATGAGCAAGCTTATGCATATAAATAGGAAAAGAAAAAACTGGTTTAAACATCAAGGTCCTGATCATGATGATACAGCAGAACCCAATCTGAACCCTTTGTGTTCATCTGCACATACTGTTGTATCTGCCCTCCTATCACACTCCCTATCCATCTGTACATCAATGTTCTCATACAGGTCAAGGTACAGGTACAGAAACAGAGCACAATTCCAAATACAAGCAGCACTGGTATTAGCACTTGAACTAACATACCACCCAAAGACCTTTGTCATGTAACTTATAATAAAAGCCTTTAATTGTGAACTTTTTAGATAAAGATACAATTTTAAAACAACTAAAAAGAAACAAAAAAACACAAAAAAAATTTAATACATAGAATGCATAAAATCAAGTAATAAAAGTTCCAGTGCAGTGAAAGAAATTAATCAAAAGCAGCAAATTAGGTTTAGTAAAAACAGAGCGGCAAACAGAAAAGTCTTCAGTCTTGATTTAAATGAACTGAGATTTGCAGCAGTCCTGCAGTTTTCTGGGAGTTTGTTCCAGATATGTGGTGCATAAAAACACTGCTTCTTCATGTTGAGTTTTGACAGAAGTTGGGACAGAAAGCAGACCTGTCCCAGGTGACCTGAGAGGTCTGGATGGTTCATAATGTAGCAGAAGATCAGAAATGTATTTTGGCCCTAAACCCTTCAGTGCTTTATAAACCAACAGTAATATTTTGAAACCAATTATTTGACAGACAGGAAGCCAGTGTAAAGAGTCTGAGTGATATGATCCACTTTCTTGGTCTTAGTGAGGACTCGAGCAGCATCATTCTGAAACAACTGCAGCTGTCTGATCAATTTTTTAAGGGAGACCTGTGAAGACACCGTCACAGTAGTCGAGTCTACTGAAGATAAATGCATGGACAAATTAATCCTTGATATATTCTTCAGGTAATAGTAGGCTGATTTTGTAAGTGTTTTAATGTGGCTGTTGAAATTTAGGTCCGGAGAAAATTCTGGCACATCCAATCGTTGATTTGTTCAGTGATTGTATTGGACCATTGTCCCCTGGTGAAATGGTTATGTAAACTTGTGTGTGTCGTCTGCGTAATTATGGTAACATATTTTGTTGTTTTCCATAATCTGAGCCAGTGGGAGCATGTAGATATTGAACAGAAGAGGCCCCAGAATAGAATCTTGGGGAACTCTGGGGAACGTCATTTTTGTCCGCTCAGATGTGCAATTACCTATAGACACAAAGTAGTCCCTGTCCTTTAAGTAGGATTCAAACCAGAGCCAGAAAGTCCCGCCCAGTTTTCCAGTGGGTCTAGTAATATGTTGTGGTCGACCGTGTCAAATGCAGACACATCCAGTAAAACTGAAATTCTGCCAATGTCTGTGTTTAGGTGGATGTCATTGAAGACCTTAACAAGAGCAGTCTCAGTGCTGTGGTGTAGTCGAAATCTTGCCTGGACATCAAACAAGACATCAAAACAGTTGTGTAGTGCCAAGAAGTTGTTCAGTTGTTGAAAGACAGCTTTTGCAATGATTTTACTTATAAACTGGAGGTTTGATATGGGCCTACAATTGTTCATTTGTGAGGTATCTAGATTGTTCTTTTTTAAGAGTGGCTTGATGACGATAGTTTTCAGGGCCTGTGGGAAGAAACCTGAGAGGAGACTGAGATCTGAGGCCATGCAATTTGAAATATTTTTGAAAAAGCCTGTTGGCAGAATATCAAGGCAGCAGGAGGAGGATTTAAGATGTTGTATAATGTCCTCCAAGTTTTTATGGTTGATCAGATCAAATTGTGGCATGGTATTTGAATTGAGTTTTAGCGTAAACACATATCCTATACCTGATATGGAGGCACTGACTGCTTGTCTAATTTTCTGAATTTTGTCAGTGAAGAAGGAGGCTAATTCATTGCAGGCCCTGGTGGATAGAAGTTCAGAGGCTACTGACACAGGAGTGTTTGTTAGCCAGTCGACAGTAGCAAACAAGGCACGTGCATTATTATTGTTTTTGGCGATGATGTCAGAGAAAGCAGGATTACCTCGCATTTCTCAGTTCCAAATTATAAATGCAAAGTTTCTCTATATAGATGTCATAATGATTTGTTTTTCGCCACCTGCATTCAGCTCTCTTTTTTTTTATTCTTACCAGCGTGGCATTTCTCCATAGAGATATTTTCTTACCAGAGACCACCTTCGCCGTAGTGGGTGCAATGGCATCAATAACATTTGTAATTTTAGAATTGAAATTGTCTACAATCTCATTGACTTGACCCAAGAGGGCGGGTGTGGAAAAGAAAGCCTGAATAAATATTTCACCAGTGTTTTCAATGATTTTTGTTATTACCTCCGTTTGAACATTTGTGTGCACAGATAGTACTCTCAAAGAAAACACAGAGATGATTAGAGAGAGCAACATCAGTCACCACAACCTTAAAAATGTTCAGACCCTTGGAGATAATGAAGTCCAGAGTGTGCCCCTTGTTGTGTGTGGGCTCTGTCACGTGCTGAGTCAGAAAATAGTTATCAAGAACACAACACAGTTCTTTAGTCCGTTTGTCCTGGGGTTGTCAAACATGGATGTTGAAATCACTAACAATAACTACACAAAGTCAATACAGATTATAGACAGCAGTTCAGCAAAGTCATTGAAAAAGGTTGTATTTAGGTGGCCTGTAAATATTTAGGAAGATAGCTGGAGAGAAGGAGTTGCATGTTCAAAAGAAGCAAAATAAAATAAGTTATCTCCTTTGAGGGAATCATTAAACAAAATGGCAACTCCACCTCCTTTCTTATGCACTCTAGCTTCACTCATAAAACCGAAGTTGGGAGGGGTCAACTCAATAAGAACAGTTGCACTGTTATCTTGGTCTAACCAAGTTTCAGTTAAAAACATAAAATCATGATTGTGCTTTATAATCATTGATTTAAAATATTTTTCCTGCCAAAGACCTAACGTTTAATAAGGCTAGATTTAGTCTGTTAAAAGCATTAACTGTCCAATTTTTTGGGATAGGCTCTGGCTGACAAGGAATGAATGCTAAATTTGATAAATTTGCAGAATAGGTTGGGTGTTTCCTGTTTATTAGCAGATTCACCATTCTTTTTCTATTACTTATCAAGACAGGAATTGAGGAAGCTACCATCATACAAGGCCCCAGCTGGTCCTGGGAAGAGTCGTTAGTGCCATTAGCCTTGCAGCCTGGTCCCAGCAGATATCAGTTAGAGTTTGCTGTATTTTGTACACAAATAGCTGGACGTGTTGTGCTCTTATCAGTCTGGGGAGACAAAGGATGATGGCGTTGTGGACGGGGGGTGGTGGGCATTGTGATGATTGTGTCAAAACTGGCTGCAGACTTAAAGCTAATGGTGAAGGTGGACGCCAAGGGGGATTTAGGGGAATGAAAGTGGAAGTAGGGCGGGGTAAGGGGGGG
>OMKR01047945.1:0-10703 GCA_900302355.1 Cyttopsis rosea | reverse complement strand
GAAGGGCCGGCAGACATGCAGTTTCACACACACACACACACACACACACACACTTCTACTCTAGAGACTCAGCAGCGTTGCAACTCTCTGCTACTGACCTGACAGTGATAGATGTAGGTGGAGCGAGGGCTCCGTATAAAATCCAAAATGAACACAGCATCCTGAAGAATAGAGTCCCACATCAAACACCCAAAGCAACAGAAGATGGACAGATGGAAACAAAGCAGACAAGAGGAGAGGAAGAGCAGAAGCCCCGTACACCAGAACGCAGCGGAAGAAATTCAATAAATCTATTTAAAACAATGAGAGTGGCTGAAGCTCAGCGAATGAAAACAACAATCAGTTTTATGAGGAAATGTTTCAGATATGAAGATGAACAACATTGTGTCTCAGGAAACATCATCAACCGTCACCTTATTAAAGGAAGACCAAACTTTTAACATTGCTCAAAGGTCAGCTCATGAATATTAATTAGGGGAAAGACCACTTCCTCACAAACATGATGATAGTCATTTACAAAAAAAAACATTTTGGTGAATGTTTTAGAATGTTGTGTTTAAGGTTTGTAGACTTTAAAGCTACAATCTTGAAGATTTTCATCTAAATAAATGTCTGTTGACTCACAATCGCCGAATGTGGTAACACAAAGGTGATTGAGCTTATGGCCCACTGATGAAAGCCCTTGCATTTTCAGTAATATGAGTTTTAAAAACCGGGTGTCAAGGGCGACATTCCTGTGAAAAATCACATTAGTGACGCTTTTCCATCACCCAGCAGTGGTTGGTCCACCAGAGAGGGTAGCTGGAGCTAACGTGAAGCGGCATACTTTTTCCCCCCCCAGTCTCTTACTTGCGCTACAAGTAAATGTTTACTATGGCCGAACAAACACAGAAAAGATTGATGACTACCGACGATGAAACTTCAAAAACAAGTGCAATCCAAAGAAAAGGAAACAAATTTGATGTTCAGATGAAGGCAAACAGTCAAAAAAGGAAAGCAAAACCAAACCACCAACAAACCAACTTGACTGACGTCACCCAGGTGACACTGTTTGGAATTCTGGGAAGGTTAGTCCAAAAACACACCAGCGATTCAATTACCGCCATAGTGTCGCCAAAAACAAAAACAAAACTAAATCTTTGAGATGGGCACTTGAAGACTTAAAACTACTACTTAAAACTAATCCTACAAAACAGGAACAGAGGTGTCTAAACACAGCACTGATGAGGATGTACCTTGCGGGGACTGTCCACACAAGTGGGAGCTGTGAGGATGTTGGATGGGTCACTGGAGACTGCTGAGCCTTTCCCCTGTTGTTGCTCCTCAAGAGTCCTGGAAGAAGCAGATTGTCACAGCCGCACAGAAACACACGGTTCAGCTACAGCGCTATTAGCTGTTACAAAACAACTTGTGCATACTAAAGAAGTAAACTATCATAAAGCACTGCGACCACTGGCAACGATGCTTGTCACTAGAGCTGGGTGCTATTGAAGAAAACATTTATAATATCTGACCTGATACCTCAATTGAGTAATGTGTCAATTTTCCACACTCACTTGTGGTTCTGCTCTAGCTCCAGCAGGGCAGATAGAGCAGACGTGCCTTTCTTTCCTGTAGGGGGTGCTACAGGTTCAGGCTGGTATTGGGGCAGAGGACCAGTCACCTGTAGCCCTTTCAAAGGTGTGCTTTTCTGAAACAAGAAATTGGCAGAGTAGAGTCTTAATAAAGCGTTGCTTTGAAAAACAACTTCTAATGATAAGAAGTGGTTGAATAACCCCCTCCATACTCTAAGTACTACTATCCCCCAGCGTGCTTTAGTATGAAAGGAAAAAAAACTATTGCTTCTCAGACATACTACATTGTCGTGACATGCACAGTTGTGGAAATTTGGCTTACAGACAAAGTAAACCGCACTTTACCAGCTGCTGGTTGCACGTCAAGCCTTACTCTGATGATTCGGTCGGAGCGATGACGCCTGCGGATGCGGTTCAGCCCCTCAAGGAAGCGGATGAATCCGTCGAGCAGATGCCAGTCTCCTGTGCCGCCCGCACCATCCCGGCTTGCGCAGGCCCCTTCCCCGTACACGTCCCAATGCCCTTCTCCGTCCGCCACGCGCCTGGCGCCCCCCGCTGGCAGCAGCAGGAAACGAGTCCTCCAGAACTTCAGAGAGTCGATCAAACTGGGAGGGAAACAAAGGAGAAACATGAGGCACTTTATTAAATGCTTTTATTTCTTATATTAATTTCTTGTTTTAATTAGCAATATGTAATAAGCATAGCTGGAAAAGCTGGTTAAGATGCTTAGAACCACAGCTGCAAAGCAAGTTTATTGATATCGCACATTTCATAAACAAGGGCAATTTAAAGTGCTTTACATAAGATATAAAAACACATAAAAAGACAATCATTCTTCTGATAATGATTTTCAATAATCTATTTCCTGAAATTAGCAGTCTCAAATTATTACAAGAAATTCTCAAATTACTCTCAAAATAATCATCAACATATTCAAGCAGGAGGCATTGGAGAGGTTCTTGCACTCTTTTTTAATGCATCTTTTGGAGAGAGACAGGAAATGGGGGGTAGAGAGAGGGAGAGACCGCAGGCCGGATTCGAAACCCGGGTTGCTGCAGGCATTTTGCCTATATGGTATGCATGCTTATCCCGTTTCTTGCAGGCTTAATCAAAATCCTAATTAGTCTATCACAGCTGCACAGAGAGGATTATGTCCGTCTGTTCATACAATCAGTTGTTTATGCAAATGTTACTTTAAGATCTGTAGACTAGTTTTTAATTGAAAAAAAGCTACTTAAATCATCTTTAACCATGATCTCCTTAATGGTTGCACAACACTGCAGAAAATGATGCCTCACCGTTAGAGAATTTAAAAACAAATCCAATACAGAATCTTCTTTCCAAAGAATTTCGGGAGGCCTGACTCCTTGTCTGAAGCTTTTAATCTTGAAATATTAAAATTAATGAAATATGTTGTATAAATTGTCATTAATAAGCACTGTTTATGTGTTTATTGCTATTACATTCCTGTGTGTGCGAGCAGTAGGCGTTACCTGAAGTCCTCTGAGCCCGCAGAGCAGATGTACTGGTCCAGGTAATTCCACTTGTAGTCTTCCAGCCTCTCGTGGCCAAACTCCACCCAGCAGGACATGAAGTGGGTGTCGGAGTGGGGGGGACACAGGCTGTAGCTGTACTGAATCTGTGCTGACTCGTAGGGGTATCTGAAAACACGCAAATACATAACTCATGCAGGTGTATACACAGGCAGAGACACGTCTCAGTCATAGATCATTTTTTATATATTACTTAATTGTGAAATTCTATTTAATTTCAGAATAAAGACAGTTAGGTGCTACCTTGTACATAACTAACTTATAAACCATCATAATAATTTACTATAGCTAGTAAATTACTGTCAGCTCCCAGTAACCAGCAAGCTACATGTCACCCACAAGTGACATCTTACTAATGTGGGATCGATGAGAGGTGTTGTGCAGCTCTACACTCACTTGGGCAGGTAGCGGGTCACAGTGATGATCTTGTCCTTGAGACAGACCTTGTGGAAGGTGCGACCCATACTGAGCCAGTACACTGACTCCTCTTCCTCCGTCCGCCGCATCGCCACCAGACCTTAAAGGACCATGAAGACGGTCAAAGTCTTGTTGAGGATAAATGTTTCGGACGGCTTTGGCGTTACTGTGATTTTATTATCCTACTGTGGCAGAGGGCCGTGGTTATGCGTCTGCTGCAGGTTGGGGAATGAAGAAGGGAGGTTTCGGTAAGCCCTGAAAATCAGGGACCTTAGTCGAGATACCTGTAATTAGTATTGATTTGCTGAAATCGTGTCCGTTCTTCATTAGCCCATCAGCATCAATCAAAAAATGTAATGAGAGAACTAGATGGAGTTTCTGCGCAAGCTGGTGGTGAAGCGGCTACCTCTGGAGTAGAGTGGGCTGCTACCGAGGGGTGTGGCCACAGCAGGCTGGGGCTTCCTGTTGTTGGGCTGGACGATGATCTGGTAGCCCTGCATCAACCGCTGGCAGATAAACTCCTCAAACACCAGGGGGGCGCTCATCACTGGGCCCTCGTCCTCCCGCCTGGAGGCGAGGGTGAAGACACATCAACACAAACACACATGTAGCTCCGTTGAGGATATTAAATCAATTGTATTTTTGTGATGTGTAGTGTAGTGCCTAAAGTGAAGTATGGTAAGGTAAAGTAATGTATAGACTTTAGCTGCATCCAAAATAACATACTCACTAACGTACTACTTATTTAGTACACCAAATGAGTATATGAACGTGCTTAGTATATCAGGAACAATAGCATACTCAAACAGTATGCGAAAAGTACCAGGATGACATCGGGGAAAATATTGTAATATGCAAACACTGCATATTACGCTGGCAAACATATCCCACAATGCATTGTGAGGGCACGACATTACATTGGTAAAAGTTTATATGTAGTGTACATCTACCTCCCAAGGTCGGTCTGTGTGTGTGTGTGTGTGTGTGTGTGTGTGTGTGCACCTCTCCAGGTCGGTGTGCGGCAGCAGGTCATAGCAGCCCTCTGTGTAGTCGTTCTGAAGCGTCTGGCGGTCGGGGAAGTAGTCCGTGGTGAGCGGCAGGCAGGCTGGAGTGGTCAGTGACTTCCAGTCCACTCCCACTGTGCAGCAGAAGCTGGGCACTGTCGGGGGTGCAGACAGCAGCAGGGCTTCAGGCGCACCCCCGATATGCGCACACGCATACAGACACACAGCGAACACCGTGCACGCACAAAGGCAAAACCCCGAAAGCAAAGGCAAACCCATGCACCCGTGTAGGGTGCATGTGTGAGGGGTGAGGAAGATGAGAAACACAACAAGGGCGGCATGAAGAAAAATGTAGAGAAGAAAAAGAAAAAAAGATGATAAAAAACAGGAGTAAGAAGAAAATAGGAATAGAAAAAAACAGTAGTGATGAAAGCAACATGTTCAATGGAAAGAACAAACAAAAGTGCGAGAAACAACGTGGATGCAGGCAGGAAGACAAACACAGACAAGTGCACAAAACAACAAGTCAAAGCAGAGAAAGGCAATAACAAGAGAAAGAGAAGGGGGGAAGAAGCAGAAGAAACAAAGGAGAGAGAGTTACTGTCATTGGCTCCATTGCACCTGTTGGTGATTCTTGACGGGCCGTTGGCCGAGCGGCAGAGTTCAGATCGAGACATGCAGCGATTCCTGTGACAATCAGCGTGAAGACAGTCTGTGATGAGGAGGCGTGTCACTCGCAAGCATGTGGCAAGCGTGTGGCAAGCGGGAATTATTTGTGGATTGAAAACGGAGGGTAAAAAATGCATTGTGCGATGAGAAACATCATGCAGGGAATATGGAATTAATAAACATTTATTAATAATAATTATTACTAATTATCCACCAATTAAATCAGGTGAAAGATATTACGCTGAATACGTGCAGGTATAACAGCTGGTTTGATGGGTAGAAAGAACTGAATTAAATGTATAGAATTAGAGGATTTCATAAACAGCTAATTATAGACAAAAGAAGGTACTTTAAATTAGAGCAGGGGTTCCCAAACCTTCCCAAAACAAAAAACCTCAATATTAACAAAGTTATGTGAATATATTTTGCGGAAAAATATTATATATTAAAAAGTGTACACACCATAAAACATAAACTAACAATCTGACAAAATGTAAATCTCACAGCAAACAAATAAAACTCTCTCCATCATTACCGAAGTTGATTATTATTTTGTGAAAAAATAAATTATATACAATTATTTAAAGAAATAATGAAATATATTAAAAAATAAAAAAAAATAAAAAGAACATAACTAAAAAAATTATAACTTTGCTGCGGCGGCCCTGGAATTCCTTTGTGTACCACTAGGGGGCCACAGGTCCCAGTTTGGGAACCCCTGTAATTACTGTAGAGATTAACAGGAAAAGCCCCAGAGGAGACAGAGACAAACTGAATAACAGAGCAAGGGAGAGAAAAAGACAGAGAGAGAGATCCAGTGATGGTAAAAAAGAAAATTTCCAGTTCTTGGAGGCAGGAAGTAGAGGACAGAGGAATAACCCCCGCCCAAACAAACCATGACCTGCAAGTGGTAGTACCCCGTGTGCAGAGAGCGCCGGAAGTTGATTTGGTGGTAACGTCGTCCTCCTACTAACAGACTGAAAACTTTTTATGACCAAGTGACGGCACTCTGTAGTTTATCTAAGATACATGTATAAGATCAAAAAGAGACTTACTGGGATCGGAGCCCTCCAGGGCCAAGTCCTGTTGGGTGGAGACACGGCTGATGTGATTTCCTGCAAAAACTGAAAAGCACAATAAATAAACAAAGTAGGAAATAATAATAATAATTAGGAAATAATTCCTAATTTAAGAGACATTTGACATGCAAAATTCTGTCTCCATTGACAGTAACAGTCAAGACTCAAATTTGATTATTAATTATTTTAGTGGGGTCAGAAATAACTCCCAATTAAAAACTAGTGAAACAGAAGAAGCCTTTATTCTCTCTCTCTCACTCACTCACTCACTCACTCAGAGTTTGGTGTGGGGTCAAACACAAATCAAATCTACTCGCATGAACAACCGAGCCAGCCTCGTCGTGTTTTAACCCAGGACCTTCTCACTAGCTGAGGATCAGGGGTTGCTGTGTGTGTTGGTGAGGTTTCTCAGACGTACCAGCACTGCTGTTGCTGCTGGGGCTTCCAGTAAATTCTTCCATTCCTCCGCCGTTGTACAGGCCATTATCTCCAATCTGCCGAGAGGCGGCCCGCCTGAAGAAAAGAGAGAAACAGAGCCCCAATGCCCCAAATGTAATTCAGTTCTTAATTGGAAGGAATTGGTCTCTTCCTGCCAACACATCGTTATTGGCGGGTCTGGTCTTATTGTAGAGAAGACAGAGAACTGTTATTTTTAAAGGGAAAAATCTGCAACACAAAAATAGCAGGACCAACTGCCATTTCCACTGCATTGACTAGCATCGCCAGCACACTCCTACGAGGCGGGTACATTTCATGGTAGGCATGCAAATATAGACATAACACCTGTTGAGAACTCACATAGGCAACTGCTACTTTGCACAGTTTCAGATACAAGGAAAGGAAAGCCAAGGAAAGGAAAACCAAGGAAAACCTAAACTTTCATCCAATTTCATCTTGGTCCAGATTGATTCGCATTTTGGTCCGGACCCAGACCAGAGTCCAGACATTGAGTATCGTGGGTGTTAGAAATCAGATACTTTTAACTGACATTAATGTGACCTT
This sequence comes from Cyttopsis rosea, assembly GCA_900302355.1. Taxonomy (NCBI): domain Eukaryota; kingdom Metazoa; phylum Chordata; class Actinopteri; order Zeiformes; family Parazenidae; genus Cyttopsis; species Cyttopsis rosea. Next base: position 3,405 of record OMKR01047945.1, on the reverse strand, counting down.
GGTCTGACCTTCCGGTGGCCTCGTGGTAGGCCAGCTCCAGGAGCTCGGCGGAGGTGTGCGCAGGGTCCTTCTGCTGGGTCCCTTGGAGCTCTGCCATGTTCTGTCTGGTCTGGTGGTGGATCTGGATGGCCTCCCCCGATGGGCCTTGACGAGGAAGGGAGAGAGTTTTACCCTTATAGCTTGTTCTACTTTTGAGTTCTTGTGGAAAATATTCTTTCAAAAGAAGGGACTTTGCCAAACATTTGTGAGATTTTCAAGTGGTCAGTCCAAAAAGGTTTGGAACCGCTGGGCTACATTATAAAGACTTTTATTTCAACTTTCATCCATGTTTTGTCTTGTATTTGATGCTTGCTTTAAAAGGATTGTCACTTAGAATTTCCTTATTAAAAAAAATGTGACTCAAGACAAAACTTCCCATCAGAACACAGGTATACATGCGTGCATCTGCCAGTGTCCCCCCTCACCAACGGGGAAGGTGTGCATCCAGCGTCTGCGGTTCGAGGTGAGCTTCATGGGCATGCGTGAGGGGGCAAAGGGGTTAATGAGGGCCCTCTGTGGGGTGTAGCCCCCTGGGCGAATGTGCAGTGTGGACTCTGCACTGCCCACCATGAACCGACCCGGAGCACTGGAGTCCCGCTGAGACTCCATCATCTTTTCCAGAAGCTCTGAGGAAAATTCATAAATTATTTAGGGCCAAAAATAAAATGTATTAAATTAAGAAATTGTTTGTGACACTGGAAATACTGATTTAAATATAAATATGCTTTACAAGAAAAACATTTATGTGTTGCTTGAAAAAAAAAAAACATTTTTCAACAAGAAAATTACTGTTTATATTTACTCAGAACGTACCTCTGGTGCTAGTGTAGCCCAGGGAGCTGCTGACCTCGTACTGGGCGGGGGGGAGACGAGGGATCAGCAGGATGTTGGAGACGGGCCCCAGGCTGTCGTCCGAGGCCAGGCTCCGCTGCTCGTCGGGGCCCGCAGAGCGGGCAGGAGGAGAGGCCCCAATCCCACCACTCACATCTGTGGAGCCCCAGCTCTTCCTGCCACTTCCCTCTCTGTCCCGGCCCATTCTGAGAGATGAGGGAAGGGACAAAGTCACAAGAAGAAATAAATAAAAATTTAATTGAGATAGGCCTCAAACTTTTTCTGAGGAGCCTTTTTATTAATTTATTTAACAACAAACCATTGCGACACAATTAACAATGATGAACCATTTCTAAGACATAAGAAACATTTTTGGTAAATTACAAGTTTGTCTCATGAATGTGTTATTGCAATAAAACATGTATCACAATAACATTGAATGTTTCATTGGAAAATTAAGTGGTAGATAAAATTGTAACTAAAGTTTCCTACAACTACACGAGCGCCTTCATGTGTATTGAAGGTTTGCTGTGGATAGAAATATAATTTCTAGCCACAGTAAACCTTCTAAGGTAAATATTCAGCCATTTGCTTTGGTGCCCCAATTAAAACCTCCTGCAACCCAATAGTGTTTTTCAAAGTCGACCCAGATTTGGAAATACGCCGCTCTAACTGAAGTCTACTTACAGTAGTTTGTATATTAGGCAGTGTGGGAAAGGTCACAACCTGAAGTTGGTGCTCCGCTGAGCTCTCGACGGACCAGGAAGTCTGAAGACCTGAGCGTCGTATGCATCGTAGTCCACCTGGATAGGGAGGCTGTTCTCAGAGTCCTTAGGGGTGCAGAGAGCTGGGGGGGTCACATAGAGGCAGTGTTAAGACCCAATTAATTATTTAAAAAGACAAATTGTTTTTTACTGAAATGACTGCCAAGATAGCAGCAATAGCCTCTCAACACTGTGGCACATAGGACCTTTTCACTGCCCCTTAGACCACATAAGAAAAATTATTTTAAAAAGAAAACAATAATTGTAAAAGATGAAGAGCAGACTTGATAGACAGTTAGAGATGTCTTACTGTGGTCTTTATTGCTTTTGAATTTGTCTGCGTGGACCTGAGGTTAAAAAAAATTAAAAAAAATAAAAAGTCATTAAAATATCATTATTAAAATTTGAGATATGAAAAGAAAGCGGTTTATCCTACAGCAGAAGGGTCAATTTACCTTGTGCCCTGCCAGTTTGATCCTTGGGGTGAAGGAGCTGCAAGAGTTCTGGCTTTTGGAGGTGTAGAAGCTGTAGGAACAGTACAGGAGGAAAACAACATAGGAAAAACTGTTTAAATAACGGCTGTTCATCAATAGCTCTAAAATATCAAGGATTCCTCAATATTCTTTCCTTCCATCACAAACTGTCAAAATGTGAACACAGCATTAAACCTTATGCGTGTATCTGACCTGTGGTTGATCCAGTGCGGAAGGTTGTAGTCGTCTCCCACGCGGGAATCTCCAGGCACTGTTCTGTTGTGCAGCTGCAGAGCAAAAGATAAACTGTATCAGTGCTGGGAAGCTGCGGTGTGTTTGTCTTTCAGCTCCATTTCAGAATGCTGCACTCAATCTATTTGCTTTATAAATAACCAAATCCATGTAAAAACAAACACTGCACCTTTTCTTATTGTGTACTTTAGTGAGCATTTAAGTAAATTGGTTTGTTTAATTAAAAAAAAATTTTTGAACGAAAAACACTAATCTTGAACTACTCTGCTCTAAGAATGGCAAATTCTGAAAAACGATGTTAATCTATTTTTATTCAAAAAAAGGGATTATTTTTTTTTAACATTACATCGATACTTTTGCTTGCAGGATTTCGTTGATGTTGTTAGACCACAGTTGGATGAGTGCAGAGGAAACACGGATTCATGTTGAGAAATGCAGACAGATACCATGACGGATACTCGGAACTGCGTTTCTTTTACCTTGAAGAGCGGTACAGCATGCAGCGGCTGCTCCCCCATGCACACCAGGTCCACACCGATACCTGGCAAAGAAATGTACGGCAACTTTATACAGTGGTGTGAAAAAGTGTTTGCCCCCTTCCTGATTTCTTTTTTTTTGCATGTTTGTCACACTTAAATGTTTCAGATCATCAAACTAATTTAAATATTAGTCAAAGACAACACAAGTAAACACAAAATGCAGTTTTTAAATGAAGGTTTTTATTATTAAAGGAAAAAGAAATCCAAACCTACATGGCCCTGTGTGAAAAAGTGATTGCCCCCTAAACCTAATAACTGGTTGGGCCACCCTTAGCAGCAACAACTGCAATCAAGCGTTTGCGATAACTTGCAATGAGTCTTTTCCAGCACTGTGGAGGAATTTTGGCCCACTCATCTTTGCAGAATTGTTGTAATTCAGCCACATTGGAGGGTTTTCGAGCATGAACCGCCTTTTTAAGGTCATGCCACAGCATCTCAATAGGATTCAGGTCAGGACTTTGACTAGGCCACTCCAAAGTCTCAATTTTGTTTTTCTTCAGCCATTCA